>CAEGAF010006487.1:0-20000 GCA_903067075.1 Micropoecilia bifurca
ACACACACACACACACACACACACACACACACACACACACACACACACACACACACACACACACATTTGCATTTCTAACCATAGGACTATCCATTGACTTCTATTCATTTTAGTAATTCATTTTTGATTAACCTAAACCAGTAGCCTATTTATAACCTTACACCATATTTATAGTTCCTGGCATTTGGTTTCCATAAAGCCTTCTGGTTCCAGAAATGGTCCCAAGTAGAATAGCTAAACAAGTCCACACACACACACACATGTACACACATATTCCCAGAACTTTTCCAGGGAGTATCTGGGAGCTTGTGTCGCAATACAAGCCAAACTCTGAACATTCGGGCCAAATGGTCGTATTACAGCACGTTGGACAGTGTCAGCACACAGATGAAATGTTGGAAGGCTGCATTGGGAAAGAGTAGAGACACACACACGCACACACAGTGAGGGAGTTGGAAAGCTGGAAGTGCTAAACACTCCTGATTAACACTGCTGATGGGAGGAGCGGCTCTAATCCCCAAAACAACTAGACGTGTCTTAAGTCTCATTTCTGAACTGTTATTGCAGAGACAGGAGCTTCAGACTGAGAATGAGAGCACAATATCTGAGAAAATACAGAAAAATAGTATTGTATTTATTTACTCTGTTAAATAAAAAAATTAACAGTAAATAACACCAGAATGCTGTGGCCGGTCCTTATTCATGGTGCTTTCTGTGAGCTTAATAAAGGTAGTATTTTGTGTTTCCACATTTTTCGTGGCCATCTCTCCTCAGTTGCTGCCACTGAAACATTTCCACTCCATTGTTTCTCAGGAGGCATTGAACTTGGAAAAACAGTTTCCATGGAGTTTTTTTTGTTACATCAAATACAAATTACATCAAGTAAAGTTTTCTACTTTTAAATATTTATCTTAATTACTAGTACTCAACAGAATAAAAGACATTTGTAGTTATAATCAGACTGCACTTTGTTTGCTCCATTACCTCCCAGTTGATATGGAGAAACTGCGTCTCTAAAGCGCAGCATGGAGGCAGGAGGTCTGTTCACAGCTCACATCATCACAACCATCCCTGTTTTCACCCATTTGTTAGAAAAGCTTGAAACACAGTCCTGATAAAACAGGATTAATCGCATTAGAAACTTCTAAATAATTCATATTTAGAATCGGCTGTACAGTGTTTACACCAGGTGATAAAAATCTATTCATATTGATGAATTGGTTTCGTACAGATTTTGAAAGCTTGTACATTTTTTCACCCAAAAGAAAGAAGCTTAAGAGCAACAACAGTCATGAACACAACAGGAACTTCACGGGGATTTCAGCAACCCTAAAATATAAAAATATAAACATAAAAACAATTACTTCTGTTTTATTAAACTGAAATATCTGCTCTTCTGTTTCATAAAATTATGGCATGTTTCAATCACCTGATTATGATTATGTTCATTTTATGTTCAACACAAGCTAGTATGTTTGAACACATAGGAATTTCTTTCTATGTCAGCAGTAGAAAGCAGTAGCCATTGTTGAAAGCCAGTTATGCATAACACACACGTCATCATTTTTCACACACTTTTGGTTTGCCCGTTGTCAAACCTTTGTGTTTTGGTCCAACCAAGACGTGGTTACTGTGTAAACGAGAGACCATTTCGCTGTCCTGCCATCGTCATGTGAACAGGGTCTAGATAAATCCTTGCACAATTCAGAGAACTGAGTAATTGTATAGTTTGTACTTTGGTCAGGCCTCATTCAAAGTGACTAACTATAACTGATCCACCTTCAGCAACCAGAAGCAAACACCTAGACACCTTAGCGACCACTCAGTCAGTGACCAAGCTGCTGGTTGGACTGAACAGCTGAGCGATGCTCTCTAACTGTCCCCTCTCCTCCAGCCTTCACACCCTCCACCTCTTTTTCCCATTATTCTGACACATTTAGCCTTCACACATTTCATCTCTGCATTTTCTCCTTTTCAAACGTGTAAAGTGGCGGCCCAAGTGGCAGATCGCCATGATTGTGACACGGGGCTTCATTTGGTCCTGACAAATAGGACGATGAGGCAGAGAGGGGCGCAGAAGGGGTGAGGAGGTGAGGCTGGGGGGGGGGGGGCATATACATCAACATTAGAGCGGCTACTAAAAGCTGGAACAGCAGCACTTATTCCACAAAGAAAAATTAACAATTCAATAAGCGAGATGAAAATAGTTGGTGCTTGAAAGCCAAAAACACAGAACTCCAAAAACAGCAATAAAGCAAAGTGGGATTGAGGCTGAGAGCCCAACGTTTTTTTTTTTCTTATCTTCTACATTTTTTAAAAATCTATTTTTTATTTTATGGACACCAAATTACTAAAAACTGCGTCAGTGGTCATCGTTCTGCTCCACTTCAATGTTATGAGCTCATTACAGCAGAGGACGGTGCTGGGTAACTGTTTGACCCTCTGTGCTCAGCCGACGTCCTTGGCTCTCCGTGTGAGAGTCCAGTCAAGGGAAACGCTCCCTGCTCCTTCGCCGGGTCCCGTCTGCAAACACATCGGCAAAGAAAAAACCAAAACAATGATGGCAAGGGAGGCCTGATCAAGGTTCGCCAAGTTTACCACACCAAAACGAAGCAGAACCACCTTTTGTGTTTTATTGTAATTAGCCATGGAGGTCTCCATGCAACGATTGTGGCTTATGGAATAGTCGCCTCTCTCTCTCTCTCTCTCTCTCTGTGAAGGAGGGGTGAGCATTTGCGTGGACACAGCAGCAGACACTGTCTCAATATCATGACCTCCATCCGCCCCCAGGTTTCCCCCTGTTGCTCCGTTCATTCATCCTCAGCATTAGGCCTGGTTTCAGAGGGTGAATGGAGAGGGAGAAGTGGTGATGCGTAGTGAGTTTATTAATAGCAACACTTCATAATGCAGGAAGAGGTGAGAAGGCTCTTCAGCTTTTGTCTAAATATACGGACCAAAAGCTCGCGGATCTTTGAAGCGCTGCCCTCCAGGGGTCAGATGACTGAAGCGCCGTTCGTAGCTTCCAAGCTGTTCTACTGAGATGCAACACAGAAGGTGGCGAAAACAGAAACAAGAGCCGCGACGGCCTCTGCTGGTGTCACGGCCAGGGAAGAACTGGCCCCAGTTCAGCTCGGCTTGGATTCTTTATGATAACGACGATGGCTCACCAACATGCTAACATGTTACTCTGGATGCTAACGGGCTACTTCATTTGCCGCTTTAATCCTTTCAGGGTCTTGGTGTCTATCTCCAAAATTCAATTACAGAAAAACATGGGTACACCCTGGACAGGTCATGTACAGGTCAAAGGTCAAAAAGGAGAAGCATAGTAACCTAACACAGACTTTACATGTCTGAGAAAGCTGAACAATATATGCTACAGAAAATACAAAAATTATGCAAAAACTGAACCTTTCAGCAGCAAAACAGTGGAAACATCTGCCAAACTGTTGGAAAAATGTTTCTTTACATTAAATCATTGATTTGATTGTGATTTAGTCATTTGCTGCCCTTTGACTTTATATTTCTAGACAGTCTGGCTTCAGAATAACCTGACATATTGACCTGGTAAATATCATTTACAGTATGTCTCTCATGAACGACACTCATAACGTGTCCTTGCTGGCTAGTTTCAAAGACCAAAACTGCTATTGATTATATTAAAAATGTATTAAGGATGAGAATGTGAGATTTAAGTGGCTTGTAATGTCGAAATAATTTAAGTTACTCTGGTGTTTGGAGATTTAAATGTTTATCAGTTTAGTATAAAAGGGGCATAAAAGATCCCGTATCTTCCTGTACCTTTTTGAACCGATAAAACGAAATTGCATGTCCAGTAGTCATGATCATTTGTTTTCATTTTTTTTCTTGTTTTTACTTTTTGTCTGTTCAAAATGAAATAAAAGAGACTAACATGTGTGGTTGTATGTATTTGTATGCATGAAAATGAATAAAAATAAAGTAAAGGAAAAAGAAAGACAAACTCGTGATTTCTCTCTCGACAAACTAATTTTTCTAACACCTTCCATGCAGAAGTTGCATAACTTCTCTCAGAATTATTGACTCGTTGATAACAAGGTCCAGCACTTTAAGACTCAATATAGTTGCCATTTTTAATGTGCAAGAACTGGAAGCAAATGTCCCGATGATGCAACACTTTAAACAGCTCAAAGTTTTTCCATTTTTGTTTGTTTGTTTTGTTTTGTTTTGTTTTTTTATCTATGTAGAAATACAAATCTCTAAAAACCTTCACTTTTCCTAACTATTCAATTTTCATCTCTACATATTCAAAAAGCCACTATGTTGGGCTGGACAGTAACTAAAGTGACAGATCACCCTTTATAAACCGATACCTTTTTGTGGTGGCAACATCACACTGTTTGCAGAATCTGTTAGTTGTTGATGAGAAGATGGATGGAGTTACATCCAACATGTGTTTGAGACCAAAAGGCTCCATACTGGGCAGATCATCCACAGAAAGTAACGCTTTAGATCAGAGCAGTACCAACATTTTAATGAGACAGTATTATGTATTTTCCAGAAACCTAGTGTCATTTTATAGAACTATCAAGTAACTATGTTTACGCCACTTGTTATAAAAATGTTGCCATAACCAAATATGACTTGAAAAAATGTCAAATGAAATGAAATTACAAATGAATTTGTAATTTGTAATTTAACACATTGAAATATAATCTGCTGCTTTAAACTCACTATTTCCAAAAAGTATATGGTCAAAGGTTTAACCTGAGAAGCTGCTTCCATAATGAGCTCAGCAGATGCAGACATTCCACCAGGTGTTTGCTAATTGCTGCAGGCTAGTCTGTAGGAGCTGAGTCCTGGAGTCATGGAGCTCTGTGAGGAGGAAGCTCAAAGCTAGCATTTTACACAGGTCAACAGTTGCCATGGGAGATTAAAGGAGTTCTGAAACATGCATATGCAGGTATGATTTTGATGAAGGAACAACATTATAGCATGATGTAAGGGTTAAAAAAAAGTTGATTTTACATAATACTGTCCCTTTGAAATGTATATCTGTGAAAACCGTTTCACAATTCTGCACGACTTTGTGTTGCGGCTATAAAATGACAAAATGTGGGAAAACTCAAGAGGCCTGAATCGTTCTGTAAGGCCCTTTGTGGATGGATATGACCCAACCTTTTATTTTCCATGGTTTACACCTGCTTTTTGATGCAGGGTCACGAGGTCAGGGCTCACCAGCCACAAACCGAAGCTGAACAAAGTTCACAACGTTTGGCTACCGTTTCTCACAGCTGTCCCCCAAGAGGAACCATTCTTCAGGTAAGCACAATACATCATCATCATCATCATCATCAACAACAACAGTTCCCTTTCCTAATGAGAGGGAAAGGTGTGATATTTTTAAGCTCCAGCCACAGCAGCTGCCTCTGAGCAGGAGTAATTCAGGTTAAGCGGCTCCCCAGCAGGTGCTAAACATGTCCGCCACGCCAGGAACGTTAACTGGCACCGCAAGACTCCCGGGGTCAAAGGCTTTCTCAGGTCTAGACTTGGTGCAACCTGAGGGAGATGACACCTGAGAGGAAGCCAAGAAAGCTGGGAGACAAGAGGCCTTTCTGTCCGATTCACGCAGCAGCTAGATCTGCTTTCTGTACGACATTAGAAACGCTGTAGCGTCGAACAAGAAAAAAAAAAAGAAGGATCGCTTGAACCTGTTCAAAGCTGAGCCATATGGTAATGCAAATATTTCACATCAAGCTCTCACTGGAGGCTACAACGCACATCTTTATTAATTCAGCAGCAGAGCTTGCTTTTTTTTCTCTTTTCTTAGGGTTACTCAGATATGATAAAAAGGGGCTGGGATTACATTACTTCCAACCGTTTGAGGGAAGAAAGAGAATCCCTTATATAAGATTCAAATACATTTGCGAGCTCTGATAAATGAATTCATGACTCTATCTTCGTGGAGTACAGTGGAGTGTGTGGCGCCGAGCCAGGATTTCTGAAAGTCTCACAACTCCTCAATTAGACAAACCACAGGCAGGTTGTTTTAAAAAAAATCTAATCAAACACAAGTCGGCTTTGAATTTAACTGATGTCATCATGTGAAAACATTTGTCTTTTCCTCTGGCTCTGCCTGCAAGAGAGATGCTTTCACTTTGACGTACTCAGTGACAAATTTCCTGCCAGTTTAACTGATATTTGCCTCCATCTGGTCACCGTATTTTGTTTTTAGCAGGGAGGTTAAACATCTTCATAGGATCATCGCCGCAGTGTTTTGTTTCTCATACTTTCCCATCTCAGTCACAAATGATTCCATCAAATTATTGACCATAAGTGGCACTGCTCTGTTTTGCATGATAGTCTGCTCATAAGGCGCCATCTTCAAAGGCTACTGGTTGCTGGTCGTCAAGACAACCGGCTGGATGGACAGCATTTTCCAGAGTCAGTAACATCCCTTGAATTTTCACGTTTTTTCACGTCACAACCGCAAACTTCAACAAGTCTAGTAATTTTATCTGACTGACCAATATAAAAGTAGTGCATTATAGCAAATAAGACAGAAATTAAAACTGTATTCAAAACGTTTTATAAAGTTCTGAGAAGTGTGCATTTATCTCAACGGTCTTTGCTCTAATAACCCTGAATAAAAACCCAACCAGCTGCATTCAGAGCTCGCCTAATCATTCATTTTACCTCCGTGGGTTTAATTTGATCCCTGTGGCTCTCTGAAGGACCTCTGAGAGCTTTGGTGAACAAACAGCATCGTGGAAAGCGACAAACCCAGCAGACAGGTCAGGGAGAAAGTCGTCAAAAAGTTTAAAACAGGATCAGTTCGGGAAACTTTTCACCAGCATCTTCTCAGCACAGCTAAACTGGGCTCTGATTGGTTGTTGGGTTTCCCACTAGTAAAGGTCACATGGATCCAGCCTCTTTTCAGGACAGACTTTGCTCTTAAGTCAGGAGGAAGACCTTATGTCTGAAGATGGCTGGTTACTCACTATGAGGTGGATTAACTGGTTCTATCACAAGAGTGACTCCTTTACAATATTTAGATCCACTGTAAAAACTCACAAAAATTAGTTAGACCATTTGGTGCTGAAAACTGACAACATCAGAATGGTCCAAAGATGAGGTCCAGACGTTTTTGTGCTTGTTCCGTTGAATTTTGTTTGTGTCACAGGTGTTTTTGAACTCTGGGGTCATCAGGACAACACCACCTACATAGAGATGGAGCTCAATTTTGATTAAAAAAATTGAAATAAAATTTAATGAAAAAAGACCTGGAATGTCTGGAGTTCCACAGCTGTGTGATGGTACACACTCAAAAACTGTGACCTTCTACTAGATGACAGACTAACAAAAATTAACTGAGCTTAATGGGTCAAATAAATCATGCAGTGTGGTCTCAGCTCAGCACTGAAGTGTACACACCCCAGGGATGATTGGCTCAGGGAGACTAGACATAGTCTTCTCCTCTGTTTTACCTCTGCTGCAGCACTCATCCCACCAAGAAGTTAGGACAAAAAGAAGTTTGGGGATGATCTTGTGAGCTCTGGTGGTGATGTGGTAAGGCTCTGTTGGTGGCATTAAATTGCTGTGGGTGAGGCTTTGGTGATCATTTCCACTTGACCTCATTAGGTCTATGTCACCAGGTGCCTCCCTCCCTCCTAAACTCTGGCAGGTCATACCTGCCCAGAGAGTTGGCTGTTCCAGAGATGGTCCCTTCTTGGGATGTATAGGCTCCCAATCATCAAACATGCCAAAACACACCTACCCTGTACTGGCCAATGTACCTTGGGTGCTGAGTCACGGGGTCTTGGCTGGTACCTTTGCCTTCCTGCCTTTGTTTTTAGCAGGGAGGTTAAACATCCCATTTCTGTCTCAGGCGTAAGGATTATCCTGTGGGGTGTCTGGTGTCTGTCTGACTGGGACTGGAGTGGATTTCTAAGGTCTGCTGTTCTTAGGTGCTGAGTGTTGCGAGATTTCCACCCTTCATACCATTCTAACATCGCTGCACCTCCAGGTGAAAAAATTCTCACACACATACTTGTACATACTTGTATGTGTACAAGTATGTACTAATATAAGTTATTCTTTTATTGACGTGGCCTGTCTACTTTGATCCAAGATGCAGTTATGATTTAATAAAGAAACCGTAAGATTACAATACAAGCTTGCAAGATCAATTCTGCAAGCTTGATCTTGGCTGCCTTCACAAATATGCTCTGGCATATGAAGGCAGCCGACTTCTCCATAAAGTATGCCTGACATGGTGAGACAGAACACAAATAAAGCCGGGGTAGGATGGAGAAGAGTAATCCCAGCTTGGAATGCAGAGAACTCTTCAAGCCAATCATCTGAGGGAAAGACGGTGACACAAACGAGAACCTATCATGCTAGGGCAAGGAAAATCTGATTACAGGACAAATATTAGTCATAATTTCCACTAATCTGTCATCTACAGAAGAGATGAATGAAGAAGGCCAATAGAAATCATGTGTAGTTTTCCAAAGATCTGTAGCTCTGGCATATGCCAGAGAATTATCAAAGTGTATTCAGGAGTTAAAATGAGAAAAATATTCACTCTTTAGATGTGCAAAACAGGTAGAGATACACCCCAAAAGACTTGCTGGTTTAAGAACAGCAAAATGTTTTGAGTCAGAGCAGGCTAAATATAAATGCCTGACACATATTAGTGGAAAAATGTTGAAAATTATCCATCTGCCTCATAAGGTTCCAACAAAACAAACCAAGGTTTATGGTTGTACCCTGTGAAACAGGACGTCTCACTTTCATCACATGAAGGCCATGAGCGTGTAACACACAACATGAACCAGATAGATGTGAATAAATCACACAGTTGAAAAGGTGATTTTTTTTTCTTTCCTCCCCCGGCTGCATACAAAATGCCAACTTCAACGTTGTTTCAATACCAAACGATGACATTTTAGGCGAAAATAAACAAAAAACCCAACAAAAAACAAATTCATATTCAGGTAGGCCGTTGAAAAGCCGATGTCAGAAAGTTGAGGCAAAACAAAGAGCAGCACAGGACCTCAAATCCACTCTTTGCTCTCGCTGCATAACAATTTATTCAAATTGCAGAGAAATTTGCAATTATTATAATTCATCTCAACCCACAAAGGCGATGTTAAACACCTTTTGTGAAGTGCACTGAAAGCTCCCCTGAGAGGAAAACTGGAACTGTAGTACATAGCATGCAGCTCAGTTCCTGCTGAAGGTGTCTGCATCAGAACCTGAGCAGGTGTTTCCTCAAAGATCAACATGGGAGTCAAATTTAGGAACATTTAAGAATCAGAGAGAACTTCAAGTGATGCTACTTCAAGGGAGATGTTTGGTTATAAAGTGTGGTTTGATGCTGAAGCTTTTTTTGTCACTTAGAATAGGATTTCATGAATGACGAGAAAGTTGGTATCAACTCCATTGTCACTAGCTTCATTTTAATTCACAGTGTAACTATGCAATTTGACATTTAGTAAATAAATGATCTTAATGGAAACTCTTGTTTTTCAATAAAATGTTTTGGCGGTAGGAAGATGTGGTTGTTTTGGTCACATTAAAAATGGTTTATGTTGTAAAACTGCATTGGAAACAGTTTTGCATCACTCAAGTCACATGATCAACAACCGGATGCTGCCACTGGCACAAACCACGAAGCATAAGAGGACAGGAAGTGTTAGTGAACAAACCTATTCACTTGACATTTTAAATAATAAATAATACTATTTATTATTTCATATATTAAATGAGAAACATAATAAACACAATAGCAGAATTGTGTTTTCTCAAAATTAGCGGAATATTGACAAAGTTTTGCGCATATTTGTAATTGAAACGCAGCTACTGCTTCCTTCAAGTCCTTCCTGTGATGAATTTTAGGAGACAGACACTGATCACCTCCTCTGCTCTTATCAGGTCGCCACTCAGCACAATTTGGGCAAGGTGTCAGAAAATCAGCACACAAATTTCACAAAAAAAAGTGTGGCTTCTGTTTAAGTTGCCATGCTGATCATGTGTTGCTCGAAAACCTGCAAACAAAAACGGCAATTCCTCCTATGGCGTCCATCCATCCATCCATCCATCCATCCCTCCGTCCGTCCATCACTTCTCACCTCAATCGCGTCTCTTTGGCAGAACCGATCCAAACCCAACTCATCTCCTGAGAAGGTTTTCCTCGGTCATTGTTGGTAATCACGCGCCTGCTCTGTGAATTGTGCGTGAAGACGCCGTTACGCATCACAGTGGGCGTTTTGGCGACACCGTGGCGCAGCCGTCGCTGCCTCGGCGCGGCAGAGTCCTGCGTACGGAGCAGGTCTAACTCAGCGAAGCAGGTTGAATTTACCAGACACTTTACAAACAAACCCGGCGCAGTGACCAGTCCCGGTCGCTGCCGTCCTTTTTCTCCGGAAAAAGAAACGACCGCAGCTGGTAAAGAGACCATCTTACCCTCCGGTGGCCTAATTTGGCAAACCGCACAATTCAGGAGGCTGTTTGAAACATGACTTCACGATTATTACGAGTAGGATTCAGTTCATGACTCGTGAAGCGGAAGGTGCAAATGTCAGTCATTTGCGCGCAACAAAGGAGTTTTGCTTAAACACTCCAGATTAAAGTAGTACATCAGATGAGGTTTTTTTTTTTTATTTTGATTTTTTTAAGGACAGCTAAACGGATCAGCAGAATCATCGGTATCCATCCCCGCAGCAGTTAAACCCACAGAGCTCTGAAATGAAAGCGATTCCTCGGACTGATGTCGGGGACCTGTGTGAATAATGTCCGGACATTATTCACACATCCACAGCTGCTCTCTGTCACCAGGACGCTCTTATTCTTTCTCCCCCTAAATGTTCCCCCCACACCCACTCTTACCACGCGTGGTTTCCATACACGCACACACACACACACACACACACACACACACACACACACACACACACACAAACACACACAAACACACACACACACACACACACACACACACACACACACACACACACACACTGAACTCAGCGTGTCTACTTAGAAAGCAGCCAAAAACAAACAGCACAGCGCAGATCTGCTCCAAATAAACCGACCCATTACCCATCATCTGGGTTCTGCTTCTTCATTCTAGAAAACAACACGCATTTATTTAAAAAAAAAAAACTAAAAAAAATGTAAAAATAAAATAAATTATGTGTCATATGCAGAGCCCTGTTTAATAATCCTCATAGCCAGAGAGAATAAAACAGTCACCACAGTAAAAAGAAGGGGAAAAGTCCTTACTTGTATCTTCGGATAATTCCGTTATTCTCCAGACAAGCCAAGATTTATTAATATCCTTCGGAACAGTTAACGTGTTTTTTTTTTCTTTCCTTCCTTTTTATCCAGAGCGGAGAGCAGAGCAGATTTTCTTTCCCCCCTTTTCTCCTTCCAGACAGATGTGAACGGTCCTGCCCGAGTCGCTCCACCTGCATCCTCCGCTGTCAAGCCAGACACCAGGCAGGAAACGTGGCTTCAGAGTTCCCTTGTCCTTTCAAAGTAAAACTCCGGCTATTCAAAACTGGCGCCCAGACTTTTATTGTCTAACGCTGGTTGCGGTGCAGGTGTCTTGACGGCTCCTCCACCTGATTCTACTGGCGATGGAGTCACAGCGGCATCAGCAGCAGCAGCAGCAGCAGCAGCAGAGGCGGCCGCACCGCAGAGGCCGCCCACCAAGACGCGCCCCGTTCCGGCTGCAGAAGGTGGCAGAGCCCGGTGCGAGAGGAGGGGAAGGCGGGGGGACGATGCAGGCTTTACTGTCCACCTCACTTAAAATGGTAGTGACTTTCCAAGAAACAGTGATGATAAAAGAAGATCACGGTTTTGGAATGACAAATATATGGGGGGAGAAAAGAGACAAAAAAACCCCAAAACAGTGCAAAAAAAGAAATGTCAGGGGTAAGTAATTAGTTTGTGTAGGCTATGTGATGTTCACATGTACACAAACCAAAACTTTTAAAAGTTTTAAAATAAAACTTTTCTTTTCTATTTTATTTTAATTGGAGTAACATCTTTACACTTATATTTCCACCAGTTTATTCCTTTATTTAGAAATGTGATAGTTTCAAACTAAAGATTCAGCTTTACATGAAATATTAATTTAGCAAACTAAATATTTAGCTACAGACTAAATATTTGGCCTCATACTGCATTTATTTCTGAGCATTTCTAAGCACTCACATTATTATGACAATTTAACTAATAAAAAAATGGGAGTTTATTTTCAGTCATATTTTCCCCATTTTATGAATTCATTTATAGTTTATATCACAGTTTCAACCTAAATAATTATCAAACTAAATGCTTAGTTTACAAACTAATTTCACTAGCAACCTATATAAGTAGCCTTGTACCATATTGAACTCTAAGCTTAATATTTAGCTATAAAGCAGATATTTAGCTAAACATTTAACTGAGCAAAACTGTTTAGCTAGATATAGTTGGCAATATTTTTAACTATAACATTTTGATAGGAAATATTTAGCTTCTATTAAGCTAAGATGCTGTATATTAAGCTAAATACTTAGCTTAATATTTTATTCTAGATATTGAGCTAAAAAGTTAAATGTTAATTCCAAAACTGTTTAGCTGTTTAGCTAATAATCCGCATATCTCTAAACATTTAGCTCATAGCTAAATAGCTAAAATGCAACATGCTGAGAACCAGAAGTGAACTACCAAAATAAAAGCTGGGTCTTTTATTTTGGCAAACCTTTAGCTCCTGCTGGCATTGATGTTTCACTTCAGTTGTTGCTCACATCACCTCTTCATTGTTGTTTCCTTTCCTCTCCACATGTATAACATTTTAACTGAAAGCTTTGATTGAGCTGTTTTAATGGCATTACAAATATTTACCAATGAATCCACGGCAACAGTAACTACTCCAGTTAACTACCAGCAGTTTATAGTCAGACTCCATGACCCAACTTCTATTTTGAAGCCAAAAATAGCATCTCAATGCTAAACATGTAGCAGCAGCACAGACGCTAACCCTAATGTCAGGCCTCACTAGCTACATTTCTAAAGAAGTTCCATGAATGTTCCTGGAACTCTGGAAAGCTGAACTTGGTTGGACTACAAAGAAAAGAGATTAAAGGCAATAAATATGTTTGTTATGGAGCTCATATGTATATTTATTTAATAATTTGGAAACAAAAAGGTTTTCTGAACTGAAAATTTTTATTTTCTTGATATACAGTTTTCAATTAAAATGTGAGTAATTTATATCAATAAATTACAGATCCCACTATGATCCTTAATCGAGCCTGTTAAATTAATTATATTGGCTGCAGCCTTTGACATCACAGTGACTAGAAACAGCAAAAAGTACAGTAAAGAGAAATATAGCTACAATGGCGTAATGTATGTGGCTCCCAAAGGTTTTTCTGCAACTGTAAGATATGAATACACAATTTATCTGAAACCTTTTTTTTTCCCAAGAGAGTTTTCTCTCTATATCTGAACATAATATGTAAAGCTATATAAAGAATTTGCATTAAAAAAAATAAAGAACAACCCAATGGTGTTCTGTGAATATGGCTAACAGGACCAACTGAAGACCCGATGAAGAACACGATGATCAGACTGGGCTGTTCTCTGCAGTGACGCCACAGACGGTGGCTAATGAGGAACTCTGTCAGCGCCGGTGTCAGACATGATGAGCAGAGGAAATAGAGTCAAAGTGAAAGCAGACAGAAATGGAGTTTCTGCTTCAAATGGTCTCCCTGACTTAAATGACCCCCCCTCTCTGCCCATATCAAATGTCCCCCACTTGGTTTACTTATTTCTTTTTTGTTTGTTTTTCCTTTCGGCCAGCAGCGTTGGCAGCAGGCCACTCTTTAGGATAACACACGGCGGTTCAGCTGATAAAGAGCGGCTCTGTCGGTCAAAGCCGATCCCTTGTTGTCTGGAAAATATGCCGTCTGGCGCTTTGTGAGCCCAGCGGGTCGGGGAGTCCCACCGACTTTCATTAGGGTTATTGATCCGAGGCTGATTTACACTCGGTATGTTCAGTCGATGCTATTAGCTGAGGAGAAGAATTAAAAATAGGAAGAACTTTGCTGACCTGTAAAAACACTGATATTCACATCCAGCTGGGAAACAATGGGAAGCTCTGAGGTGTTCAGTTGAGCCCAATTGGAGCAAACGGGTGTCAACGTCACCGTATGTTTGACTCCATCTGATGTTTAACAGGTCAGTTTTTTGTGTGTTTTGAAAATGATCAAATCATCCAACAGAAACTACATTGTTTTAAAGTGGAAGCTTGGAGGCAGGTTGTATGGCTGGGAGGAATCTATTTGCGACAAACTATAATTTTCTTTGTCGTCAAGCAGATCTCAAGCTAACAAAACTCACACTGGTCGTAAGAGAACCCTGGAAGTAGAAACTTAACTTGCATCTGACTCATCTCTCTCATCCAAGAACATCCATCCATCCATTTTCTTTACACCCTGGAGGGTTGCTGGTGCTGATCTCCAGCTGGCGTTCCGGGCGAGAGGCGGGGTCACCCTGGACAGGTCACCAGTCTGTCACAGAGCAACACAGAGACACACAGGACAAACAACCATGCACACACACATTCACACTTAGGGACAATCTAGACAGTCATGTTTTTGGACTGTGGGAGGAACCCGGAGTACCCGGAGAAAACCCTCCATGACAGGGAGAACATGCAAACTGCATGCAGAAAGACCAGGGCTGGGAATCAAATCCAGAACCTTCTTGCTGCAAGGCAACAGCTCTACCAACTGTGCCACTGTGCAGCCCCATCCAAGAACATTCTTGGATGGAGGATTTTTTTTATTAGAACTTGCAGTTATTTAAGTTTAAGATTATTCTAGATGGTTGACTTTTACAAAGCTCAATGATAGAGAATCTTTGACCCAATTCATAGAGTTCAAAGTCAAGGCTACTAAATACAGAGGGAATGCATGTAAACTTTTGGGTTTTGGAGAAATTAATAAATAAATCTTTGAGCCATTCTTCTCTCAGTATTGTGACATTTAGCAAATAGAATTAGTCATTTTAATTGACCTACAGCCAAAGAAGTTTGGTCTGTTTTAACATCGGACAGTGAGGAAAAAAATGGATGTTTTTTGTTATTTAACTGTACATTTGTTGGAGACAAATAATTCTATAAAACTCAATGTGATGAACTCCATTGAGATTGGACAGTTTGTACTTAGTTTTTATCCTCTCAGTCTCTGTCCAAACAACAGTGGTTGAGTCCTAAAACTGTCCAGTTCAACCCATCATTCTGTTGCTGCTGTGTTTGCGCCACTTGTCCACATGGAAACAGAGTAAACAAGGAGACAGTTCATTTTATTTATACTGCAGACAGTTTTACTCAGACATTTGCGTTTCAGTTTTTGGGTTGTTTTCTAGACAATATGACATCAAAATGCACTTTTTAAAAAATCAATCATAACAGTAACATCATAACAAGTTATTGGATAATCGAGATGAATCAATTCTTAAAATAATCATGAAGTAATTTAGTAATAGATTAATCGTTTATATTTTCAAGAGAATATTACATAATAGTATTAAAGAAAGACTGAAGGAAGGCAGTAGGACTGAAACGAGTCGAGTTACAGACTCAGGCTTTACAGAACTGTGAAGTTTATTTTTTTTACGAAGATAGTTTTACCTTCACCTGGTTTAAATTCTGGAAAGAAAAACCTCATATTAAGCACCTTTTGTTTTTAGCTGGTTAATCCAAAAAATAATAATCCTGAGCTCAGTTCTCCACTGTATTGATGCTAAGTCAAGCATCAAGCGCTGAGCTACTCGTGTTATTGACATTATTATTTTAGCTGGAGATGCATTTTAGGAAATAAAAAATGTTTTTATTATTATCTAAAAAAGGGTCATAATTATTTGTGTATTTGCAATCTATTCATTTCTCATTGTGAATAAAAAAACTTACGTGGTTAAATGAAAAATCTGCCAGTTTCATTGATTAATCATTAGAATAATCAATAGAATATTTGATTGTTAGTTACAGTCTTAGTCAACAGAAACATCTCAACCACCTTGTTTTAAACATTTACAAAATTAAGTTTTGTTGACTTCATCGGTCTTGTGGTTTCATCATCGTCATGTTAGAAGGTTCAAAAAATTCCCATGTTAAGTATCTGACCTGGGAGCAACACTGAATATTCCTTCAGTATATTCAAAACTCAAAACCTGCTAAATTTGTCTTACATTTCAAACTAACTTGGTGCAGCTTCCCAATCTCACAGAACCCCAACACAGCAGCAATGCAGCTCTGTGTTTCAGTGCAGGAAACTTTTACTTCTCTCCAAATGTCATGTTTGTGGTTGTGGCCATAAAGTCCAGATTTGGTCCTTTCACTCCCGAGAACTTTGTTCCGGATGTTTATGGTTTGTCTCTTTGTTGTTTGGCAGAGTGAGGATGTTCTTCTGACAACTTGATCTTCAAGTGCCACCTCTACTCTTCCTCTTCAAACAACTGAACTCTGTATTCCAGCAGAAAGTTGTTTGTAACATTTTTTGTGGCAGTCATGAAGGAACTTTTTGTTGGTCTGCCAGACCAACATAGTTCTCTCTTCCTGATTGTTCCATTGTCAGATTATTACTATCTGTTGTAACAGAACATATTTTCATGTCATATGTGAAATAATCTCCCATTGAAACTAGCATTTTCATCAATATTAAAGATTTATTGGTTTAAAATAAACTGTTATATCTTGCTGAAAAGTTACTTTAAAGTAAGTTGTCTTAGTTATTATTTCAGAGAGAAACTAGATCACAAATACTTGGTAAGATGGTGTGAGAGTGATGCTCCAATATGTCTCATCATCACATTGTGTTTCTCAGCCTGATGAGAGGCCCTCTGTTTCTAAGAAAAACTGCTTGTCTCCATGGTGATTATCAAACAGATCCATCAATCAAATCTCAGTCAGTCTCGATTGTTGTTTTCCACTGAAGTCAGCCTAAGAGAAAACAAACTAAGTGTTCCACAAAAAGACACGCGCAGACTGAGTGCATCACGCACCAAACACCATCAAATAACCGGCAGCTTGTTATCATGATCTGATGTGAATACAATAGAGATTTCATGCCTTTTAAATATCAGTATAAGTCATTCCCGTTCCATGTCTTGCAGCACTCTGATTTAATATTCTCCACATATAGAGCTGGCTAATTTGATAAGCTTTTACTCGCGAGTAATCCATTTCATTGTTGGAGGACCCTGTGAGCTTGTTGTTTTTCCTCTTTCTCTCCATTGCGCTAATTAAAACTAATTGAATTGAATTGATGGTAGAGAGCCCCTGAATCACTGTGCTACCATCTCAGTCCTGCTCATCCCTGAAATGAGACAAATCAAGTGTGCCGTGTAATCAGAACGCAAAATAAAAGTCGACACACACACAGAGTCACGCACACGGAGGGAGGTTGGTTCCCTTGTTTGCTGTGAACACATGATCACAGTTTTAGCAACATGAACTTGGCCGACAGGCGAAGTTGTTTGAATGAAACCGATGCAGTTTGGTTACTTTGGAGTATTTTTAGGTTTGAGTCACTGTTTGAGACGTTCACATTTTAATTAGCTTCTGCTTCACTAAAGTAGGAGCGTGAACACAACATGTCCAGGAGGAAAAGCCAGGAAACATCCATGATCTCGTCAGACGACTTAAGGCGGCGGTGTTATGTATTTTTTACACCATTTTATAGCATAATCAAATAACTGTGTTACCTTCAATTGTCATAAAAAAATACTGTGTCAAATACGACTGAAAAGAAATTTGACTTTGTAATTAAACGCCTTGAGTCTCTGTCTCTTTAAAAACTCCTGCTCGTTCTGAAGCTCCGCCTTCAGGAGTGTCACAACATGGCTCTTCTATTAACCCTCATCCTTGAAGGCGGAGCTAAATCACCCAGGTGTTTTACATAGCTGAATGGTTACCATAGGAGATTTAAGTATTTCTCAAATATGCATAAAAAAAAATCAAAGCCAGTTTTTGTGTTTTATGACAGAATAAGATTACAGCTCAAAAATATCAATTTTACATAATATGTATTTTACAGACCGTTTTATAGCACAATCAAGTAACTATAAATGTGGATTATATGTCAAATATTGTAATTTGACTTTGTTTGGAAACAGGCAATGCACATTAATATTTTTATAAATGCACCAGAATTTAGTGGGATCTGTAATTTTTTGTCGTTCCTGACAATGAGTAACTTGTCTTGGTGGAAACAAAGGTTATGCAAAACAAGGTTAAGATGACAGTTACTGTACATAATTTTTATCAATAAATACAATCAATATTCAAAATACAATCAATATTCAAACAGTAAACACAAAACAACTGAAATTATAACATAATTAGAAATCATATAAGAAATAATTTAAACTAATTTAATCCTTCATCCAGATGCACAATCACTGGTGTTCACATGGTGGGATTAGGAGACGGTACGTATTATTCAAAAATGTTGACAAATTTGATGATTTATGAACCATTTCTTTCAGAGACATTTCACTTCCCAATTCAACGCCTCGTGATGCATTTGTGAACAAATGGAACTCAAACCTCCCAGAATACATTTGAACCCGTCGCGTCACGACGCTCCTGCTGGGGTTTTCTTACTCTTTTTGTTTTCTTAAATCAAAGTGAAGAGGAGATCTGACATTTAAAAATGTTGATCACAATCCTTCTACAGTGCAAGGTGCTTGGCAGCCATTGCTCTGTTTTCGGCTCGTAATCAAAGTCAACACTAGTTTCTTTCCTCATATCGCAACCTGTCATCAGTCTTGTTCAACAAGCCTCCATTTACATTCTCCAACAAGCCTCAGTGATTCCCTGAAACTAATTTAGATAAGGAAATTATGAGTAGATTGTGGCAAATAAAAACAAACTGGAATTATATTACGATGAGTCTGTGGAGGGAATTATAAAGCATTTTTCATTTTAATTGAAATAAAAACAACAACTACTACTAGCATAATGTGAAAATATTTGGAGTGTAGCATTTAATGGAACTAAATGCAAATTGAACGATGAAGATGTGGTAATGCAAAAACGATTAAAATGTTTTAGTGAAACTATCCGGAACATTACTTGCAATGTTTCTGATTCATTCTGTTGTTTCTGTTGAGATATTTTTGGTTTTATTCACAAGCTTGCAACATTTGATTTCTTGTTTTAATTAGATAGCGATTTACCAATCAATGCATCCCTTTTTTTAAAACTTCTGTGAGGATTTCGTTGCAAAAAAACTAACATTAAATTAATTCAAATTCCCTAAACAAAAACAACAACACATGCCACCGTATAGCCATGGGCGGATAACGAATAATCCCTCAGATCTGAAGTCTGGAGGAATCCGAACACATCAATTATCCCCTCAAAGCAAATTGTCACAACAGCACTTGATTTAGACAGCCTGCGTTAGCAATCTAAATCGCCTCTGAGATATGAACCGCTGCGGCGGTGAAGGGCATTGTGGGAGAACTTGCCTGATCAGCATGTTCCGCATTGGCGAGGCAGCGGCATGTTCTGCTCCCCGAAGGCCCAGTCATGATTAGATAATCAGCCTAACATATTTACCCCACACAGCCCTTTTGGATGTGCGTAATGCGACAGCAGCAACACGTGCAGACGAACGAGTCTGAGCGAGAAAACGAGGAAAAGATCCAATTATTGACACAAACTCGCCTCGCTTTGTAAAATTCCGTCTTGCTTGCTGATGGAACAGGAAGACCTCTTGGAAATTTGCGGTGAAAGTGAAACCTTTTCTCTGGGTGGTGCTTCATGCAGCTCCGGTGCCTGTGTGCGGTTCACTTTCTTGTGAGGACCGCCACGTTTATTTCGTTTTTTGAGGCGGCCTTCAGAGACTGCTGCTGCAGCACTGGACGGTCGGACGTGGTGGAGGTGGGGTTGGGGGGTGGGGGGGGGGTGGCACCGGGGCTCTCCTCAGGTCTGGCTGCTCAAGGGAGACACA
>CAEGAF010006503.1:0-61525 GCA_903067075.1 Micropoecilia bifurca
CTGCTCCTCCCTCTGCTCCTCCCTCTGCTCCTCCCTCTGCTCCTCCCGCTGCTCCTCCCTCTGCTCCTCCCGCTGCTTCTCCGCCCGATGAACAGCAGGAAGCTCTACTGACTTGGAGTCGGTTCGGCTCTGAACCGACATGCAGACGGAGGCAGAGATCGACTCTATCAGACCCTCAGGATGAAGCTTGGACTTAGTTTACAGATGTTGTCAAACCATATCTTTAGAAGAGCGTAAAGCTGCCAGGTTAAAAGCTTCAATACGCAGGATGACGCTGATCAGTTGGGGGATAAACAAGCCTGACATCATGATGCGTTGCCGCACATTACTCCAGTAGTCTTTTTTTTTAAAGTATTTTTTCGGTACTAGTCTATTTGACAGCAATCTGACTGTAAAGGGTCAGAGAGCGGAGAGGCTTGGGTCCAGCGACTGGAGGACGGGAGTCGGACTCCTGACCACCGCGGGCTAAAGCCTCTATATGCGGGACGCCGCGCTAACCACCGCAACGCGCAACGCCCCTATTGCGGGAGCCTATGCTGTAATTTACAGTTTCTCTTTGTTAAATTATTTACATTTTTATACAATTTGAGCTTTCTGATAAACTCACCTAGTCCATCTTCTTTCATTTCCTTGGAAAAATCTATTTTGCCACGTGATTGCGACTAGTCGACTGGCCTAGAAAAAAGTCATTGCAGAGACAAGAATCGACTAGTCGACTAATTGGTGCAACCCCTAGTCCACACTGCTCTTATTTATCACTTAGATTAGTTTAGGCTTGGCATATACAAGTGTTCTCCTCTTCCATGCTGTTTGTCATTATTATAAGAATAAAAATCTCCCATTTAATCCACAATATATATTTTTTTATAGGGTGGGCTGCAGATGATACGCTAGACTAGACCTATCCTTCGATTCCGCCTTTGGAGGAACCTTCGGATTTGGGTCGTCTTTGGATAGCTGAGACATAGTCAGCATTATGTCGGCCTTTGAAAGATGCAGCTCGTGGATCTGGACACCCTGGTTGTCTTCTGGTTATTGGATTGCAATGCAGGTACCTTGTAAGAGTCATTTCTCTTAACAATCCCACAATGCTCAGCAACAAGGATATTTCTTGCCTTTACCATTAGGAGTCGATGACAGAAAAAACACAAAACAAGATTTATGCTGAGATTTTGACTGTTTTGCATTAAGGCCTTCTACATTTCATTAACTTGTTCAATCAAATTGAGGTTAAATGCAGTTTCCAATAGTTTTTCTGATCTATGTTTTTTATCTTTAGTCACTTTTTCTTATTTACATTTTGTAGCTCTTCTTACAACCTAGTTATGATTCACCAGCATGAAATGCAAAGAGAGAAAATCCACAATAAATGAAAACTTGTGCAATCAATTCTTCTTTTTTATAAATCCTCACAGTTTCATGTTATATAATCCTGTTACCCAGGAAAAAAATATTCCAATGCATCAATCCATCCATCCATCCATCCATCCATTTTCTTGCACCCTTGTCCCTTGGCGGGGTTGGGAGTTGCTGGTGCCTATCTCCAATGCATCAATATAATTCTAAAATTAATATGACATTATGTCTGCATGTAACATCCTGGATGGACAACTTAATACCACTGAATGCCTGGGCTACTCGCAAACACAACAAGCAATGAAATGACGGTCTGTATTTTATTATCCCTGACACAAACACACACATTTAGAAAAAATAACACTGTTTCAGCTGCTCATTTCATCAAGCTGTGAATCAGTGCAGCCTATAGGCACAAGAAAACATAAAAAATGTCACACATATCCATAAACTATTGTTAGTGTTTCTAATAGTAATTTTAACATCACAAAACAAAATAGACGACATTCATTGTTACAGTAATACAAATGTCATCAAACTGACCAAAGTATAATGATTTATGCAAATTCTGGTATTTTAAAGGCTAATCTGACTGGTAAAGAACTTCCAGTAGCAATAAACTGTATCTTCTTGACTTCCAGATGGCATAAAATGCTCAGCAGATAGAAAATAACATCAGAATATAAAAGCTTCTGCACTAACAATGTCTGGTGCATTTTGGGGTAAATATATGTTTGTTCTTAATTCATTGAAATTACTTTTAAGTAGCCAAGTAGGTAAACTAGCCAAAATAAAATCTCAAGTAAGAATAGCAATACTTCCAAAACAATAGTACTCAAGTAATAGTAAAATGTTGCAGTAAAACTAACCCTAAAAGAATAGTGTTTTTCCTAAAACGTACTCAAGTTAATAATAATGAATACTCACCCCTACCAAAGGGGTGGATACGTTTTATAGGCACTGTACTCAACCCACCAGAACGAGCTGCTTTCAATGCAGAGGAGCAGGAGTTCTACTCTAACTGACCTACAGATTACTGACCCCTTGACCTTTTTTCTGACCAAGGTTATTTTATGAAGGTCAAGTGTTTGGTAGAGGGCAAGATGTGCTCATTTAGGTAGTCAGAAAATTAATTTCCAGATTTCTACATCTTTGCGACTGTCTACCTAAATTTAAGACCATTGCTATTCCTCACTTAAGCTTTCAGACCCAACCTGAGCTTGTGTGAAACCATCATGTATTAATGCCATTCATCCTAAAACTGAAAATTATCTTTTTTCTTTAACTTTTTCACTGGATAACTCTATGTGCTCCTTTATCTCTCATTATTTATCACTGTTTTCCTTTTAACCTGCTGAGGTTTTCCACTCTTGGATGAATTCAGAACCAGACGGTGCCGAAGCGCTTAAAGGTTCTGACTGGCACTGTGTCTGATTTGTTCTTATCTAGCTGTGAGCTGCCTCACAAGCTGTTGAAAATATCTGGGCCAGTGGTTCATGCCTGTTTATGCCCAGCACAGCTGACCTTTGGGAATAAGGCCTTCTAGCTTCCTACACACAGACAGGCTGTCCAGCCCCAGTGCTCCCTGATGCAGGGCTTGTGGTGTAAACACATACTGTAAGAGGAACAAAAGGAAGACTATTTTGTGTAGCTATGTTGACAAAATATTTAACAGTAGATCATTGGGTACATGGTTAACTGTAATGGAACAAGCTGAGATGGCATTTATATCAAGCACATCTGTAAATTATATTTCTGCAGGTGTTCACACTGCATGTGCTCATGAGGTGTTTTGTGATTAAAACAAACAGATTGGAATATGAAAAATCAGTGGATACCAAAATTAAACATAAAGCAACTGGATTATCATAACCACCTTTTAACTTGTTCCGTCTGGTGTAAGGTTACTTCAACATTTCTCTCCTCTGAGTCACATTAGTTTGATGGCCAGGTACCATTTTTTATTTTATATATATATATATATTTTACTTTTGAAATTGTAACCACAACTTTGAGGGAAAAAAACAGCAGTAATCCACACAATAGACTATACTTTATTGATCCCAGAGGGGAAATTGCTATTCTATTGACATGCTGAACATTTTCAAGTTTTAAAGTTTTATGTGCATGTCTTGATTTGATATCAGCTGAATTTGAATGAAGGCAGAACTAGAGGCAGAAAAGTGACTGGAAATAGCAGATGGACAACAATCTGTTAAGGTTTCTTGTTTGAAATGGCTCTTTAAATCTCCCCTACTGCCAGACTTTACTTTTTTTTTAGCACACAGTGCTCAGAACCTCAGCCAAATATCTTGTTTTAAAAGGTTTTTGAGGTAACCTACTTTAATATTATCTAAGACAAACACATTTGTTTTAATAATTAGCAGTTTGTTGAAGCTGATTATTTTTTGTCTCATGGGTGTTTAAGTAGGTTGCCAGAGAACCAAGTTTTCTATGCTCTGCCAGATGTTTTTTAACTCCTTCACCAGAAGGGCGTGTTGTTGTTGGTAAAGATCTTTGACTTACAGCTTTCACTGTTCTTCTTAAATATTGTGCTAAAATAGTGCAGCTATTGTTAAAAATGATCAGAATTAAAAATCTTTTGACTCGTTATATCTTCTCCTCTGCCTGGATTCACTGAAGTCGTCGTTGTATCAGCTGAACCATAAAAACAGGACAACACGTTTCTCCAAGTTCAAAACATAACATTTATTAGACAAACAGCTAATGAAACTGACAGAACTCAATAAAATCACAAACCAGCAATATTTACCTCACACAACAGACATCCACACACCACAACGAAACATTACGGGGAAGCATTTCACAGCTACACTGCTTCCCCGGAGACACAAGGCCGTCCTTGGAGCGATCTGAAGCCAAGTTCCATGTTCCTTAGTTTTATAGGGAGGGCGTGTTTTCCTTCTCTCTCTGCTGTATTCAAATTAGAGGAGTGTCCTTAGCGAGTTTCATTTTAAATCTAGTTAACTTCTAAGATCAAAGTCTTATTTTCTTTTGAATGAAGACAGATGTTTTTATGACTGTGTCCCAAGAGGAAACTCTACCCTGTTGGCAAGACCAGATTGTTTTACACCAAATGTTAAATCTTATCAAAATGGTCAAAAGGTTAAACAGACACACAAAGAAACTAGCTGTGTTCTAAATTATAGAGAACTACACTTTAGGTTATTTTAATTCAACTTAGTGTATAATGTTTCAGTAGAAATATCCTAGATAAAAGATTACGCTAATTGAACCATGGATATAATTTGAAGTGCATTACCTCATTTTGAAACGCCATTAATTTTACCTAACATTGAACATATGGTTAGGTTCTTACAACTCTTATTTTAAATTTATTTTCTTAACACTATGAATAAAACATCAATAAGTGCTAATGACAATGTTCATAAAATGTTGTAATTTAAACCTAAATCACCAATTTTGGGAAGCAGATGACTACCAGAAATTAAGTCAAAAGGCTCTTAGTCTCTGGCGGTAATTGTTTTATGAATACCTGTCTGCTGAGGTGTAATACTCTAGAATAACTGATTAAGCAGATTGTTCCCTATAAACACATACAGAATAAACACAATCAGCTTCTCTCCACAACACGATCATCTTTAGACAAAATATTTCCACTTTTAGAAGTACACTAGTGTGACATTCAAGATATCCATAGCTGAAAATGTTCCTTTTCCCTATAATACCCAATTCTGTTAGCTTTATTTTAATAGAATTTCCCAACATAAAAACATTTAATAGATTTCTTTTTCGCATACAAAATCATACCGTAGAGTTCTTCCTGCCCCGTATCCATTTTTTCCCATTCCCCCTCAATTGGCTTCTGTAGGTCATCCTGATGGGATCTCTGGGAGTCCACTGGAACTGCAATTTCAGACAAAGACAATTAGACAGTGACAGGACATTCCACCCCCTCCACTGACACATATCACATGTGCTGAGCTCATTCATTGGTGATCATTCATCTCTTTTCATTTACCCAACGTCTAGTCATTCCATCTGCCATTCTCTCTCACAGTCACTCCATCTGTCCTTTTCTCAGTCTCATTGACCGCTTCACTCATTAGCTCCTTAATCACAGTTGCTCACATGTGGAGAATCCCAGTTCTTCAACAAGGATACATTCATGCATGCTAATCTAAACTGTGCACAATATGAAAACAGCAGCGGTGACAGGGGCTAAATAAACAAACTGAATTTAAATTATTTATCTTATCAGACTACCATGAATATTTACAAGGATAATTCACAAAGCTACTCTAGTTGCCAAAGCAGATTTTATGTTTACTGTTTCATTGTAGAGATGACAATTCAGCAAGTAAAGATCATGCAGAATTCATATTATTTCACAGTCATTTTGGAAACTAAAGGGCAAAGGTGGAAAAAACTTGGACGTGCTGCTGTCCTACAAGCCCAATGTAACGATTCATAATACTCTGATACAACTTTAATTTTGTAAATTAACAGCAATTCAAGAAAAGTTGGATTTGACGGCATGCTTGGATTTTGTTTGTTTTTTCTTTTTGCAATTTTGTCCCCTCATGCATATTTGCTCATTTTACAATCTGGTTTATAGGTTTGAGAAACTGCAAAGTGATAAAGGTGGATTGATGCAACAAGCTGTGTCTGTCTGGAGAAGTTTGATGTCATGTTGAAAGTTGTAGCCAAAGGCTTTGCGCTGTTTCAGCCTCTGTCAAAGGCTCAGGCTACAGGTGATGGAAACAGCCAATGACAAGCGAGCACAAAGCCAACTGTCAGTCACAGTGAGCGGTCCAACTCCTGTCTCTCCGTCTTCAGGGAGCCCTAGAGCACAGTCAATAAAAGTCCACACCGCCATATAAACCTCATGCTGCTCCAATAGGAAAGCGACTTTAGGCCTGGTGGGTCTGTTTAGCTAGATCTTCCTGTCAAGGTGTTTTAGAATCTAGAGTCATACACATAAGGCAGTGAATGGAATCTGGATAATACATTTTAATTGAAGTAGCAAGCGGACTGAATACTTTTGGACAAAGGGGAAAAATAGTTTTGTCTGAATTTAATGTCAGGTTAAAATGCTGAAAAAAAGTAGAAGAATAAAAATGAAATCGGTTAGTAATTGAATAAGATCAAGATTAGATTAATGCAAATACTATGGCTATAATCTGTCCTGAAAGCAAGTCTATTTATCCAACTATTCTAATTTAAGTCATTTAGTGAAATATTTAGGTTAACATTAATTGAATATAAAAATCTTAAATATATTTGATGCATGTTTTGAAAATGATTGTGAATCAATAGGAAAACATGGATATTTTTACACTGGAACGTT
The DNA here is from genome assembly GCA_903067075.1 of Micropoecilia bifurca. Lineage (NCBI taxonomy): Eukaryota > Metazoa > Chordata > Actinopteri > Cyprinodontiformes > Poeciliidae > Micropoecilia > Micropoecilia bifurca. Next base: position 6,689 of record CAEGAF010006503.1, read on the forward strand.
GAATGGTTCCATACTGTTGATTTAAAATGAAAGTTATGTCAGCAGTCTTCAGTTTAGATTGGAGACATTTCTGAATTGGTGTCATTTCCCTCAGGTTTATGAATTGCTAATGGAAAAATCTAAATTAAAAGATGCCAAAGTTTAAACGCTGTGCTATGTTGTAGAACAGCTTAGCATTTGCTTTGCAGGATAATTAGACTTGAAATGTGCAGTTTGTATTATTGTCCTAAAGCATGATGGGATCAAATTCTCATGAGATTTTCCATCTTCACCAACACTTTGTATCATATTTGCTAGCACTTGCACTTTAAAGGGGATTGATTAGGGGAGAGAAAATAATCCTGTTTGAAACTGAACATGTTTTTGTCTGACGTGTTGGGAAGAAAGAAAGAAATATTTAATATTATCTCTCACACGGTGAAGAATTTTGAAGAAATGCACATCATACTGTGGATGTTCTGAAAATAAATGAGTAGGGAGCAAAATTAGATGATATAATGTATGGCAAGAACTGTATTTCTGTTGTCCAATAAGTGGGGAAAAACTGCTCTAACTGCAGTGTGTGGATGTTGGACCCCAAGTCACTGCAACATTTAATGCCATGGCATTTTCCACAGATTTTGACAACAAAATTAAGAGCAAAGCTTTTGTCACAGTTACTCAACGTAGCTTGCAAAACACCAAGTGGCTTATTATATGGCTCCTTAAAGAACAATTCTAACTTGAGAACCTATCAGGCTTCTAAGAGTAAATTTAGGCCTTGAAAGTGAAAATGGCTTTTCCCAGTCTCCAGAGTCTCGGCCCAACATGACCTTTTTCAAACTCTGTTTAAGTGTGAAGTCTGCAGGGACATTCCTGTAAAAGGCATAACAAGAGGAAAGTCAATGTAACAAATATAAGGCTCTGTCAACAGCAGGGTGGACAAAAACAGAGATTTACTTGTCTTTGTTAAAAAAAAAAAAAAAAACTGTCTTACCAGGTTTGCATATCTAAAGCCTAAAGTATTTGTCCTGTTTCGAAATAGTTCAGCCTCAGTCATTTTGGGGACAAAGCAGAATAGAGACTACAAAATATGACTTTATATTATTTGGCAATTATAAAGTTTTGACTGTTAACATGGTGCAGTTCTATTTGTCAACCCGTTTAACTCGTTGCATTTTTTTTACCTTAAGGAAAATAGTGAAACTAAATACTTTTTATATTTTCCTACTTCCATGTATGAGTAGTTTCTTTTAATATGTTCATGTGTTGACTTGGACCTCTATTATGTATGCATTTGCTTGGCAAGGGTAAAGTTCACTTGACATAAATGCATCTTCCTGACTTTCAGTCTGCATCCAGCTATGAGTTGAAGAAGGTGGACCAGCTGGCACAGCTTGAGACAACCAAACCTCTTCCTTTCTTCCAGCTGGTTTCTCCAAAATACCCATCCATCGTGTCGCCTCACAGCTGGGATTTTTAGCTCTACACTCCTCCTAACGTGTTTCTATAACATTTTCCCTCTCAGATCTGACCCCTTTCCAATCTCTGAGCCTCTTGGTTGCTACGTCTGCCCATCCATATGTCATCTTCATTGCCTTTCTCTGTCCCAAGCGCATGACTTTTCAAGCTCCAGCTTTGCTTTGTGGTTCAGGTCTTGTCTAAACAAAAACAAACACTAAGGAGAAGTTTAGTTTCAAAGAATGATGAGGAAATCAAGTACATTTATAAAGTTTATAATGGTAAGTTGGGGACATTTTCAAATGTCTTAGCCGGATAATCTACAAATAAACATTTCTACTATTTTGTTACATGAAGAGATGAAAAAGAGGGATGACTTATTTTATCCGAGTTGCTCTTTGTCATTTAATTTTGATTTGGTAATGTAGCTCACAGACTTTAGCTCCCTCACTTTTCTGAGCTTACCTGGACTTAAATTGTGAGGACAGTTTGTCATCATAAAAAGTTGCAGAGCCTTTCAATAGGTTCAATATGTCCATACAAAATGCTGCAGTGTTCTGCTAGCTTCTCATTTTGAGGCAGTGAATCTCTTTAGAGGTCAGTCTTTCCCTAACAAAGCACTGCAACCAATGTTTCTTAAATTACTGTGTGCATAATGTTTAGTAGAACTGGAAGCTGTTATATTGGGAATGATGTCAAACCCAGTTAAGGGCTCCAGCTTGTAGCATTATTAGCTATTTTATTATGAGAAAAATAACATTTTTTAGTTCTGAATAATTAAGACATCTGGTTTTACATGTTTGCATATGAAAATGAAACTACTGATCAAAACCACATTCTAAAATTCAGCACTTTGATGTTTCACTATTTGAAGAAAAACCCTGCATGTCCAAAGTTGATAAAGTTCTTTACTCAAATATCCAGAATTGTATAAAAAACTGAAGGAAAAATTAAAACTGCAACAAAAAATCTTTAAAATCATAAAAAGTAGCTATAATATTGTGTATCTTCTGTGAGTTTAGGGTTCCTTCCCATTTTTTTATAACGACTTTGTTGCATAGTCATAGTCAATTATAAAATAGTCCAAACATGACAGAAACTGGTCTCAGACTGAATGCAAGGGCCCAAATGCCAAAGATGTCAGTTAGGCTGGTTGCACTTAGGACAAAAAAGTGAACCTTTCACCCTCCTTCCTACTTCTTTGCAACACTTTCACCATAACATGCAGTTGGCATTTGAAGCAAAAAGAGAAGAGGAAGGAGTGGAATTCAAACAAGTGAAGCATTTATTCAGCTGACAGCCGTCCAGTCATCTTTCCGAACACAGTTCAGGTGTGAAATGATAGCAGCTCAAGCTGAAATCCATCCTGAGGATTCTCTCACTGCTACTGAAGGACACTAAAGCTTGTGTTTTTGATTTCTTTTGTAAATATAATTAATTTAGAAGATCTGTATATGCTGCTTCTTTCTTTCCATCTTATTGGTGAATGTTTGTGAAACATTGGTATCAGCTTATGAGGTTTTAACAAAGTAAATCTGGTAAATTAACAGAATTAGCCAACTTAATTGAATCGCCCTGTTTTTAAATTACCCAAAAAGTTCAGTTATGATGTCAAATGACTGGAGTATCTTCTTCCACATTTCTTTGTGTCTACCAGAAATATGATTTTTCCTCTCCAGAGTTACAGTAGAGCTTTTTGCTGCTTCTGTGATTAATGTCCCCATTGCTGGGCCCATCAGTTTGAGGGAACCAATATGTTAGGGGTGTTTCTGCACCATCTTTGGATGATGCATTGAATAGAAATCCATCGGATGTTTAAAGTTTGGGATTAGTAAGTAAATGACCTGTACTTGTGTAGTATTTCATCAAATCCATTGGACCCCAGAATGTTTCATACTACATGGTTATTTATTTTATTTTAGGTTTTTTACTAAAATGGATGAAATATTCAATAGCTTAATGACAAAATATCTCATAGATTAGAGTATTTTCAAACTTATCCTCTCCTAAGATTGATTATTATTAAGATATTATTTAATAATAATATTATTAAATAATATTTATTATTATTTAATAAATATTATTAAATAATAATATTTTTCTTAATGTACATATTTATGTACATTAAGATACATAAATATCTTAATGTATTTCAATTTCTTTGCTGCAGTAATAAGATAAAAGGAGAATAATACATATGTCACATCTGCACTGTTAACAGTTTTATCTAAATAGAAGAATCTTCTGGAACAGACGACACAAAGGAACACCAACATAAATACTGATCTGCATGACACATTTTTAAATTAAGATCCTCATCTCCAAAAAGAGAAAAAAAAAAAAAACTTGCTTTTTTATGCTTACCAGGATATGCCTTTATTTTTGTAATACCCATTAGAATCTGATGTGATAATTTAACTGATTTGATTTTTGTAATAAAAAAAATACAAGAATGGCTCTGATCTGAGACTGCTGAGAGAAAACAACTATTCACATGGAAATATAAAAGGATAGATTTACCGATGTAGTTAAAACAGCTTTAAAAGAAGAGGTTATTACACTGGTGTAGCACTTTTCTACCAAGACCAGGGTCTGCATCTGAAAATTACTTGAGGGATTTGGGGACTTTTGAGCAGAAAAGTAGTGTAGAAAAGATTCACACATTTAAAAATATAGTCACATAGGATTAAGTGGCCAGAATAAACTGTGCATGCTAGTTGAATGTTTTGCTAAAAAACAACAAAAAACCCTGTTTTTTGTCAATCTGCTTATGCTAAAAGCTGTGACATAAATCATATACTTTGTAACTGATTCAAGCAGAAACAAATCTAAATGGGGATCACAGCATCAGAGCAATGCTGCAGATCATGTTGTCTGGACATGTTGTTAGCTGCAAGCAAAGTCAGCATGTCAAGGTCCAAAACTTCATTTTGGGAGTTGTTGAGCAGTAAGTGTTCCTAACAAAACATTTTATATGTTTTATAGTACGTATTCAATTTTAATGAATAGAAGTACATGAAGAGAAGCTACTTTAACTTGTGACTAAGTATCAGGAAGCCTACACACTCAGAAGAGAAGAGACTTTCATTGTTGCTCTCTAACTGTAACACATTGCTGACATTCAAATGATATTAAATCAGCCGAAAAAAATAATGAAAATGAACTTGACATTTGATAATCTGTTGGGGACATTTTAACCTGATTAATGACATTAAAGATGTTTCTGTGGTGTCCACACATCACCACGGCGGGTTGGCAGTTTGAACAAAAAAAAAATCATTCAAGTTGTAGTTCAGACCTGTAGGGGGCAACAATGTGCCATAGTTGCTGCTAGTTTGCTCTAATTCCCATCAGGAAGAGAAAATTTGAGCAGTGGTTTTAGTAAAGTGGCGGGACATTTTGGGTGGCAGACATCTATTATTAAACAATGCTATAAAACACGTATCATAATGATAACTAACTTAATCTTATAGTAACACATTGTGCTGAGTAGTAGTGGCAAGTAGCAACGCTTTAGTGTAGACATTTTGGCTCAGGAGTTCAATATTATACTTTATACATTGCTCTTGTGTATAAGCACAGTAACTGTATAGAGAGATGCTGATAAACCAGGAGACAGTCTTCTGTCACCGTGGATACAGATGTTTTGTTCTGGCTTACAAAAGAATGCAGTCGATGGAAGAGACATCCTGTAACAATCTTTGCGTCCCCTAAGTAATTCCTGTTGTGTTGCCTTTGTTTTTTAAATGCTGCTGGAAATGTAATGCTTTGAAAACCTTTGAGTTTTGGTAACCCACAAATGTGGGCTCCAATTCAATTTTCTGACACTCAACATAAGGGATTTACTCTGTAAGATCTCTTATTGAAAGCTTTTCTTCCAACTTCTAATTTCAGTCTCCTCCAACTCTCCAAAGAACATGCACACAATCTTGCCAGCATGATATTAACATTCACACAATGCTCTAAAATGAAAGGATTAGTCAACATGGCTATTATTACTTCTTCTATTTTGGGACATGGAATCCTTTAAAATGATTTGAATTCCTATAGTGTCTCTCCATCTGCATCTGTGAATGTTCAGTTTCTGAGCTTACTGCAGGCTGCATTTAAACCACCTATATTTGCTATGGGATTGAGTAGCTGGGATGGATACATTAGGAATCAGTTGTCCTAAAGATTGATTTCTAATTCAATAATTATTATTTTTTTTAAATATAGTTTTTATTCAGTTTTCCCTTCTGCTTTGAATTGGGAATTGGTTGTTTGAACACTTAGAAATGGTTTGAAAACAAATTTTGCCTCAATCCCAAAGTCTCAAATCAGACATCGGTTCTTAAACATGCATGTTTGCATCAATTTATGACATCACTGCATCACTTATGTATTCCTTCATACTATTTTCTTTCCATAGTTTTTTTTTTGTTTTCTTATTTTCATTTTTACTAAGTAGTTTTGTTGAATCAAACAAACTCAGTTAAAGTTTGGTTAAAGTATTTTAACTAGAACTTGACGTATTTTGTAAATAAATTGTGTATTAAAAAGTATTTTTTTTCTGAATATCTGTGTAGTACTTTGTGCTGTTTGAGAAAACCAGTGTGCAAATTCACACAATTGATTGATTTGAGTTTGGTAGATAATTCCTGATAATCAAGTCTGCACTTGATGATTTTGTTTAAAACTACTAATGTTTTTAATAATTGTCTTTGAACACAAATACAATTGTATAATATTTTCACTTTGATGCCAATGTAGATTTTTAGCACTTCAAAAGTATGCCTTAAGTAAGTTACTCCATTTCCAGGGTCAGGTGTGAAATTGGGTCTGAGCTGGATCAGCATCTGAACATTTTCTATGAACATATGCTACAGTACTGATCAGTGCCTGTTGCCTATGATTATCTAAAAGTAAATACTTAGCAGGCACCTTCTGCTCTGTGGTATAATTGCCACATTATCAACTAAAATGACAAACAACTGACGACCAAATTATTCTAATGTTGTGCCAACCACAGGTGGTTATATTTGTACAACCACAGCGTTTGATCAAATAAAATCTTCTAATCTATTAACAACTGCTTGCTTTTTGGTTTTTACACGTTTTTCTGCAACCCGGTAATACAAATTCTGACAAAGCTGTTTTGTGTTAATGCACTGCAGTGTACATGCCTGTTAAAAGACCAAACTGATTTTGTTGCTTGGGATTTTTTTTTTTACATTTTTTGTAGAGCAGCCCACTTCTCTTCAATAAACGCTTGAATAACTTTGATCCTATAAGTATTACTGGAAAACAAAAATAAACTGCATATTTTTGCAAACTTTTAACATATGATCATCCTATGGTTTCTTATTTTGTTATATCTGTAGTTTTCATCCTTATTTTTTATTATGCCTTTTAACATCAACCTTTGAGTGGGACTAGTGTCGGAAATTAACCACTTGGCTATAATTGTGTATTGACACGTACATGTTCATTAATATGTACTGTCCCAGTTTTTAAAATGAACTCAAACTTGAATCTTATTCAGAGTTAAGAAGTCTGAAAGTTATCAAGTTTCTTGATTAACTAAGAAACTTTCCTGATTATCTAAATCCACCTAATTCCTGTGTGACCACATTGCTGGTGAACGTCTCCTATCAGTGGACACGACAAAACATGGATCTTTCTGGTCATCATGTCTCCCACAGAGTCGACTAAAACACACATTACCATGAACCAGTTTATACAGTCACTTTAATTCCTAAGAAAGGCAGGAACAACTCTTTCTAGGTCCATGCTAGATGTCAGATATACACTCCAGGATACAACAGCTTGGGTTTAGATTGTCTGCCCTAAATTCATAAAATCTCCTGGGATTATTGGGATATATAGTAGAAAGGGAGTCATAAACACCAGCTGTGCTGAAGGTCGGTCATTCAGACATACACGCTACTCTCCAGTTACATAATTTAGTGTATCCATCCATCTAAAATCCAGCACTGACACATCATTATGAAAAAGCTGAGCAGAGAAAGTTGTTCCTGTTGAACTTGCCTCAGTGCTACTGATCAAGTTTTACAAAGTAATTGGTGAAGTGCTTCAGGTTCGGCCTTCATAAAGGACATAAGCAGACCAGAAGCAAGAGTCAGAGTAGTGGAGAATGTAATTGGTGTCACCTTGGCAACCTTTTTGGACTATGAGATGGGGTAAAAAAACATCAACTGCCCCAGCATCACAAACCTAACATAAAGAGATCTGATGGACCTGGAAAGCAATGATGTAATTTATAAATACATTTTCAGTCAGTGATAAAAACTATGAGCAGTGTCAAATAAAATAACAGTTTTAATTTCCAAATCTAATCTATTTTGTCTATGCTTACATTGTCTGTCCTGTACGTCACTCCTGCAAACTTGAGCAAGACGACGTCACGTAATGGGTGTCGGAACAAAATCTGTCATTTGTTAGTTTTTTTTTTATTATGTGTGTATGAACAAACTCACCAAACAGAGGTTTGCTCACCTCACACCGTTAGATGCTTGTGCTGGTAGGTCAAAGTGGAGCTTTTCTTGGAGATCTTAAGCCATATAATTTTGTGTAATTTGGTTAATGTGCCATTTTTTTGACTTTGACAGTCAGCTCAGTTATTTAGGTGAACTTAATTATTTAGGTTCTTTGTTTTTTATTTGCTTGTTCCTACAATTCAGAGGGAAATTAACATGTAATTATACAACATTTGTGCACAGCCAGTTCACTCTGCAGGACCCACCTGGCATGAGAAGCACATGGTTTTCGGTTCACAGCATCTCTTTTTCCTGACTCCTGCTGTTCCCAGGATGTGGTGGTCATGTTAAACGATGACCTCATTCCCCAAATGCTTCTTATGCCTTTATATTACTCTCTATAGTGGTGATAACATCCATGATGTCTATTTTAGAAAGCTGACTGCAGGGTGGAAGGCTGTTTCAAATCTGTTCTGAGTGGGCATAGACATTTGCTATAACACTTAGAGTCCCATCAGTGTCTTTGTGGAAATGTCCTTAATACAACATGTGAATATTGCACATTTCCATGTGGGTATGAGGGCACAGACACTCAACTGTCTGTTCTAAAGTGAAATGCTACAATCTGCATGTGAAAGCTGAATACAGTGACTAGAACCGTCATACATGAAATGTTTAAAGAATTCGTTTCTTAAAGAAATTAATAAAGAAAATGAGCTGATGGCATAACTTACTTTGAGATTAATTTTGCTTAACAAATATCTGACCATCTGTACTCACTGAACATTTAAATTTAATTGCCAGGAGTCTTGTTCAACCTTTAATATTATTAGATGCAACCTAATGTATCTAATGATGATGCAGCAAAAGATGAAATTTTGCACATTTGTCCAGTACATGCACATTATTCCACAAAAGGTTGGAATAATGTGAGACGCATAGTTCAAGGGCTTGGCAGGATGTTTTTTGTTTTTTATTCCAGTAATAAATTAATATTGTTCTTATTGCTTAGATTTGTTATAAACAAAAAGTTGGACATTATTTGCTTAAGACATGTTTTAACATCCATGTTTACCCCCTGACAGTGAGATGCTGTTTGTAACAGGAATGTTTATTTTTTGCCATTTGCTGCATGGAGTTTCTCTGACTTTCCTTCCACACTGTGATAAGATATATTTGAAGTTAATTAACAATTGTAAATTGTCTGTGTAAAATGTGCTGTTTTTTTCGTTCTAGTGACCTTGTGATGGACTTGGCAAACCACGTCTCCAACCAAAACCACCCAAACTGTTAGTTCCACAAAGTGGGTTGAAATTATTTCTGTGTTCTGACTTTAAAATCAAACACTAGACAGACATTTGGTGAGAATGAAACACTCATTCTCAGTTTTTCTCAAGTTTTTTTCTCTATCTTCTGAAAATCTTTGGAATTGTTTCGGCAATTTGTAGAAATTGACAAAAATATGGCTTAGTGTAATGTTTGCTGCTCGTTTAACTGTACTAATCAGGACTTACTTTTTTTTAGTCCTTTTACTTCAATAGGAATGACCTATTCATATGAATGAAAGCATTTTTACAGTGTTTTGAGCTCCATATGTCTGCCAGCGCTGATAGTTTTATGCAAAAAATATTGCTGAATTAGCATGTATATGAAAATGTCCAAATACGTACTAAAGCATAAAGATGGAACTCAATAAGTCTGTTTTAAATTGAAATGTACTATGCAGATGCACTTGATTGATATTTAAGATGGTCATTCAGACTAAAATTTCAACATTTATTTCTAAAATGTCCGAGGTGCTCACTCTTCTTCTTTGGAAAATATTGAACATTAAACATTAAGAATCACATAGAAAATTGACATGATCAGGAGTTGGTAATGCAACGTCTTGAACCGTTTTGGTGTTTCATTGCTGGAACCAAGGATTTTGCTCTCCATCAGAAATCTCTCAAGTAGGACGTCTGACCAACAGTTTGCACTGCTGGCATCAAACCTAATTTGAAAACCGCATGTTGGATTTTCTCAGACTGTTTTTATCTGATATCAAAAGCAGAAACTGAGTGAGTGTTTCATGCAGCCATGCTGCATGTTGTTCTTCCCCTTGGTTTTGCTGCTGCTGCTGCCAAACAGGCACAGCTTGTTTCACTCTGAATCGTCAGGACCAGAGTATGAAGCCTGGTGCCACTGGGCCACATGGGACAGCTTGTGTGTTGCAGGTATTGGTTACTTTGCTGGCAGCTGGTGTGCTGCAGTTAACTGCGGCCTCGGCTTGTTTGTCCCCTTAGTGCAGAGTGAGTTTGGGGACCTTTTCATGAAGGGTTGAGTGTTGCTTTGGAGAGCTGGTTGTTGTCTCTTTTTGGGTTGTTCTAGCTTATGAGTCAACCTAGATAACCACTGTTATCTAGGGAGATCTAACTTCATTACACAAATAGGTACCATCAATGTTTATCCATCGATTGAGGATTTTATGTAAGGCTTGTCACTGTTTTTGGGAACAATTTCCATAGTCACAAAACATCGGCCTACAGAAGCCCTTTTTAAACTTATGTAGTCATTATCTCAGCTTCTGTTAATGTTATTTGTGGCAGATCAAATGAGGAAAAAAAAAGAAAGAAAGAAAGGGCTGAAGTGTGCAGTAGCTCAATGTAACACATAGACAGTAAGTGCAAATGTAAAAACAAATAATAGCCATTGGCATCAATGGATACATTTCATTTTTAAATTTGTGATTCTTTCTAAAACTAGAGCAGGAGTTAATTTTTCATTAGTTTCTATAACCTAATCCTTACCCTAAACCTAACTATAACCACTACCTAATTAATACCTAGATTATACCAAATCATAATCTAAACTCATTACATACTGTTCTCCTAAACCTAATCATAACAGATACCTAGATTATACCAAATCATAATCTAAACTCATTACATACTGTTCTCCTAAACCTAGCCATATCCCCAAAACAGCACTCCTTATGGGGCCTGGGCTTTGGGCCCCATAAGGGGCAGTGGATCCTCACAACATAGTATTTGTTAGAAAATGGGCCTTACAAGACCAGAAATTATGAAACACACACTCAAGCAAATGTGGTGCAAGCTGACAGTATCTTCACTCTAATCAGAACTTAATTACTGTGCTAGCAGCATCACATTAACATATATTTCTCCCAATTAACCAGGGACACACACTCAGGGAAGGAGAGGAAGTGACAAAGAAATCAGACATATCTTGAAGTTTAATGAGCCAAGAAATAAATTGACAAAGCAAATATGAAGCTTTAATCTGTCAGCCTTATTCTGCCTCACTAGCAGAAATGGATCAGGTCAGCTTTACAAATTTGGTGGGACAGACAATGGCAAACAAAAATAGATACTAATTATATTTATTAGATTAATCTGTATTTGATTTGGTCTGATCACGTAGCTAATTCAAATCAAAATAGGGCTTAAAAACTGAAAGCAGTGAGCCGGAGTCTAAGGCCCAAAGGGGAATTGAGGAAGTCTAACATTCAACATCAAATCCATTTTTGTATAAATATATTAGAAAGACTTGAACCAACCAATACAGAAATCACAAGAGTTGGTCTCTTTGAATGTTTTACTTCACAGGAAGCAGGAGTATAATGACTACATATTGCAAGGTACTGATGACCAACCGTTCAAAGTTTCTGTTTTTAAACAGTGTCTGCATTTGTGCCCAATTTGGCACAAATGCAGGATCTGCACATAGACGGGAAATGAGCTTTTGCTGTGAATGCTGAAGGTGTTACAATGACCACAGTTCATTTTCCAAAAGCCAAATGTCATGCTACCCATAGCCAGACTGTTTAAAAACATAAGGTTAGAAGACAGTTGTTGATTAGCAGACAAGACATAAAATGATAATGAACAAACCTTTTTCCAACAGAACACAAGGAATGTGAAAGTGAACATCTTTTAACTGTGCATCATGCTGTGAAAAGGTATTTGCTCCCAGATGGTTGTCATGCAGCATATCCCAAGTATGTTTGAGCTTAAGGTCACATACTGATGGCCGGGCCTCTTCCTCCTGGATTTTCCGATACAGAGCAGAATTCACTTCAGAGCCGAGTCCTAATCTGACAGTGCTGTAGAGCAATGAATATATACGACTTGACAAATGTGATTCATGTAAGAGGGAGAAAACATTTCAAAAAAGCATTCTCACAAAATAACAGCTAGTCTCATCTAAAAAAAAAAACTGCAGTATTTGTCATGTTTTGTATTCCAGTTACACGTCATCTGTGATTCGTGCTTTATAACAGTAATAGTATGATATCATTGGCTGGACAAACACGGCTCTCCTCTGTCAGTGTAACATGAAAATAAAGCCACAGGGTGATGACAAAATGCAGAGCTGTGGGTAAAGGATGGGAAGGAACATTTTGTGTTAGGCTCTAATGTCTTTGTTGGGATGCCAGGCCTGCCTACAGTTCTGTGTCATGACTCATGTCTTACTATCCAGAGACACCAAAGCGCTATTCCCACACAACAGTGGCACTGTTTCAAATCTTGGCCTTAGACCGCTTGCCTTAAAGGCTAATTTGGATAAATCTTTGTTCCCTACATTTTTTAATTTTTCTGGTCCAAAATTATTGATGCATGTCTCACATGCATGGAAAAACCAGATAAAATCACATGACTTTTTAAACTGCAGACTTCTTGGGGAAAAAAAAAATAAAATCACATACAGAAGTGGTACAGAAAACGAAAAGATCAGAATTGGGTTGTTCAGACTGAGGTGAAAGGATGTAGATCACATATCACATTAAAAAGCAGGTTTGAGTTGCATTTGCCTGCTGGACCCGAACAGCATAATCTCTTTTTATAAGCTACATATAAATGTAACTCCTGGTCATACTAGAGCAGAGCAGAACATAAATTAATAATAAATAATCACTCGTATTCAGAACTTTATACAATATTTATTAACAATGTAGTAAATTCCACTGTTTTTATAATAAAGACAAAAACTGACTTTTTACAGGGCATATCTTCAAAAGGGAAGAGCTCTTGGTTTCAGGGCAGAGGGGGCTGAGGAGGTGAATGGGGGCTGAAGCGGTTTGGCAGGAGGTCCAGGGCAGCAGGAGGCTAAGGCTTCTTCTGTGAGTGTGTGCAAACATACACCGTTTCTGAGATGTGTCATGCAGGCGTTTACAGAGCCGCCCTTTAAGCTCCAGAGGACATAACTCTCTGCAATAAACCTTCCATTTCCAAAACCTTCAAGCTTATGCACAACAAAGAAAATAAGTGAACTTCAAACCATTTGTGACCTTGTAGTTGTGAATTTTGCACAATTATGAAAAGATTTGATTCTAATAAATATCCTAATATTTTCTGCCCAATAGGGCAATGTAGTCTTTCTCAATATTATAAATATGAAAATTTGATTATTTTCTTTACATAGAATATAGAAGTATAAAAATATATGAAACCAAATAACAAAAAAAAATCAGTGAGTTACACATGTATATTTTTACCATTGTGCTTTAAAACGCATGTATCTGGAAAACATTCACTCCTGGCACGCTCACATTTAAATACACCACATCAAACCATGTACAGTAGTGCTCTGAATATTACAAAGCTAAAACTATAGCTGAGGTGGACTTAGTATGTAAAAGACACTTCAAAATATGTTACAATGGCTAGATGTTGTGTTTAGTGGAACAAAGATACAATTCTAAGCTAACTGTGTATTGAACACAGAAAGCAACAAAACAAATGAAAACATCAGAAAAAAGGTCTCAAAGCCCCTCTCTCTCAAAAACAACAAATACATTTATTAAACAAATCTTTATATGGCCAGTAACAAATGTGTGCTATTTTGGTGTCTTTTTTTAAGGGTGACATTAGAAAGGCCAGCACAAAATTATAAAAAATATGTAACTCATCTGCTAGTTAGATTTTGAAAAGGTTTTCTATTGCTTCTTTTTGCATGTTTTGTCTGTAAGGAGTCATGTTTGCTGTTGAAAGGTAAAATGTGCTTCGTGTGGAACGGCAACTTACTTAATTTTGACCCAGAATTTAGTTTTCTACATTTTGGTTGGTTCGGGGCAGGAACTACGACTGGTGTTAGTTGAAATTGTGTTTTTTGAAAGCTGAATTGTGTCCTGATGAAGGGCATCAGTTAAAGTCCTGCTCAGTAAATCATGTGCTGTAGAACTTGCTTTACTTTTGCTGATAGTCAGTAAATCCATGGTGCAAAAGCATGAGCTACATTCATGAATACAACTTTACACTTTGGTAAAAACGACATGGACTTTCATAAACAAAGTAGAAGTGACTCCACAGCAGAATATTTACATTGTTTCACATCACCCTCTGTTTACATAGCAGAAGAAAAAACTGGAAATGTTGCTTTAATTTCCAAATTTTGTTTATGTACAGCAATACGTTCCAAATCAAGACTAGTGATCTTTCCTGATATATACATAGTTGTAGTATTTTTTTCTGATTGTATTGTTTGTCTTTCTACATATGTTCACTTACACCTTCCCCACTTGGAATTAGTGCAACAAATATGTTTTCCCTCAGTTCTTCATATTCATTTACTTGTTAATATTTTTTTGCATTTGTGTAAAACTACTATTATATCAATTTCTATTCATTTTAGTCTGAGGCATTTTTTTCTCTAACCTGTGCCTTAACTTTGTGTCCATTCATTTTGAAATTGAACCATTTATTTTCAGTTTCTTTTGTTGTTTTTAATTTTCTGTTTTTGTTTAGGCCACTTTTGTCATAATGGTCGTTTCCTTCCTTCACAATTCCTCTTGATTCTAATCTTTCCTTTCCTAAGCTGTCAGTGCTCCATCTGGGTTTTCTCTTCTTGGATTCCTCTGGTAGAATTTCAAATGGGCCAATCAGCAAACATATGGAGAAGTTGTGAAACTATGATGTCAATTTCAAAAATGAACTTTCTCACGTGACGTATTTTGGTGACTTAGCTTTTGTGAATCTGACACGTGACATCAGAATAAGGCTGGTTTTACATAGGAAGTAGCATTGTTTTTTTGTTTTTTTTAAGATAAATGTGAGCAGCAGTAATATGGTTGAATTAACTTGACACTGAGTGGAGAGTAAGGACAAAAAAAAACCTGGTTTTCTTAAATCGATGGTGTTTTCTACTGTGATCCTTCTGAGTTCTGACTGGGAATCACAAAAAGTCTGATGCACAAGTCAAAATATTTAAACTTGATCGTATGGCACATGGTAGAATGCTCTGCATAGCGCATCCCTTAGCATTGAACAATGCAAGAAAGAGAAAGTAGTTTATATACGCCACTTTCTATGTCAAAGCAGCCTGAGAAACCTGATTAACAGGGAGCAGAACTCTCAATGGTCCACCTGAATTGCTGCTGAACTTTTTACTTTTGATAGTTTTTATCACAAGTTGCCTTTTAACATTGTGGTGAATTACAGGCACACTGAATGTACCACAGAGCCCTTTCAAATACATGTAGGGTGCTGGTTTGTTAAGTATTAAAGGTACAGTACTCAACAAATACCTTTTTAATCCTTCACTTTATGAACCTAATTTGGGACTGAAGATTTAGCTGTCATTTTGGGTGACTATTGTGATATGCATTGATGTCTGCGTTTGGCGTTGTGTTTTCACATCATTCTCAATTTTCAACTTAATGGATATAGCTTCATAAAATAAAAGTCCCAAAAACACCTGGGGGAAAATTTCCGTTGTAAATCCCTGACATTAGAGGTATTCAGATATTCACAACTACTCTATATTGTAGAGTAACATAATGCAATACAATGTACCTTTGAACACATTTGTTAACTTGATAGTTTGTCACAAATGTAATGTTTAGATCTTAAGAGTTCATAATTTATAAAGTTATGCACAAAGTACATAAGATCCAAGTATAAGTATATTTCGCAAGCAATTTAATTCCTAGTAAATTTTGACAACAAAAATAAAGTAATGATAATTAAGTTTGGCTCAAGATGAGGCCCAAAAGCACCAAGTGCAAGGAGTGGTTAAGCCTCCTGGCTTGTAAACAATCTAAAATAAAAGCATAATTGTAGCTGTGCACTCCAAAGCTTAGAATCATGGGTGTGTGATAAACCTGTTTAATTACAATGAGCCTTTTCCTGATTTGGAAAAATACTAAAATCTACAACAATCAGAAAAATGTTTTCAGAAGCTAATAATCAGTAAACATATATAAAGCTATTGAAGTGTTGCCATAAAAAAGTAGATGTAACATTTTGTACTCTTGTCTTGCATTCTTCTTATTGAAATGAATCAATGAGCCTTTTTTATTTACGTATCTGCTTTTAGCTAAAATAAAGTAATCAAGAACAGAATTTTGATCTCTTTTTTTGCCATTCCTTTTTCTCTAGACTTTCTGGAATTTGATAGTGAACCAAACTAAAGGTTTTAAATGTCATAGTAGTTAATATCCTATTGTTTATTTGTTTAAATTGCCAAGCATATTAAGGATATTTGTACACATTGTTGGTATTTTTTGTAAATTTACAGAAGAGGATGGCAAACTGACAAAAATGTCAGGAAAATACAATTTTGTAGTGCTATCAATGTATTACATTAGAAAAAGTTTTAAAAATCACGGTGTTATAAAAATGTTAACTTTATATCATACAATATATTTTCATGAAGCATTTTATTTCTTTTAGCAAGTTCATGCAATTAGATCAGTGAAAGCTTAGAGTTTTTGACATGATTATTGTGAGATGACCCTGTAGACTTTAGGTCAGTTTCACCATTTTACAGGAGTCTCAGTGAAAGTAAACATTTTTGAAATATATCTTTTTATATAAGTTCATGTCTAGTACTGTTAATGATGTGTACTTTAAATCAAAATTGACTTAATGGTTAAAAACCAACAGACCAAGAGACGTTAAGATATCCAATAAAAAGAAAACACTTAACAGTATAAACAAATGTCCAGGAACAGGCACCTTATAAGTATGTAATCTCTTTTCCATAAGGTTTTTGTGTGTTAGCCAGCAAAGATTGTGCTCCCAGAATCATGGATCCAGTCCTGAATACAGCAATTCCATCTAGCTTTACAGGAGAACATAAATATGAAGTCACTCAAATACAAACGTTAAATTCTTATTTACCTGTGATGTGCTTGATTTCTCTCATGTCCTGCTTGTCTTTAATTTACATAGTAGAGCCAGTAAACAATGTTAAAGAAGGAAAAGACAGTTGGGAAGATCATTCGTGACCATTTGTCGATAGAGTTTACATCAGTCAAGTCCGGGATGGTGATCTTTAACTGAGAGGCCCGCCTCCGAAGTCGGCTTTTCTTTTGAGTCATGTGGCGCTCCAGTGCATTTCGCCCAAAGTTGTGCCTTGTCAGCCCTGATTTGCGATATTGCAGATTTGAGCTGTCATATGTTAACATGGTATTTCGCGGGTCATTGAGACCCAGAGCCAGCTCTGTAACACCCATGTCATTCTTGATATCCAGAGTGCCCAAGAGGATGTTTTCATGTGTATCCATCTGTCAACAGAGGAGTTGCACATATATCACTGAACAGTAAAAATAAAAATCTATTATGTAAAAGGAAAATGTACATTTCAATACCTTTTCTCTTTCCTGTGTTGGTATTATTTACTCAATAAGTTAACAAACTGCATAAGGTTCAGATATACATACACAGTAAAAAGGCCAGTGTTGAATTAACACCCAAAAGTGTCTTTATGTGTCCATTCAGCAGGTGTTAAATTCAACACTACAGAGTGTGACATTTATAACGGTGCTGGTGTTAAAATATATTAAAAGTAACCCCAGTGTAGTGTTGATCACAAAACATGTGGTGTTAAAAAAGCAAATAATTGACCCACAAGGTGTCTATCAATCGAATCCAGTGGAAAATATTTGAAACAATACACAGAAATGGAAAGTTGAACTTTTCTTAAACCAATTTCAGTTTTATAGACCAATGTTAATTTAACAAAAATATGGGTGTCAATCTTTTAACACTTTCAAAAGTGTTACTTTAACACCAGCTGACTTGGACACATATAGACACTTTTGGGTGTTAATTCAACACTGGCATTTTTACTGTGTAATATTACATATGAATACTGTTTGTATTGGGGTGGGTATGTCAGTCAATACTATGTATGCTATGGATGTATAGACACGGATTTTGCAGTACCTTGTTTTTTTGATCTCCGAGCCCAATTGCTGCATCATCCATAAAGATTGGCTCCCACATTGAATCATGACCAGCAAGGTCTCTTTGCTTCATTCTTGCGTACAGAGTATCATCTCTGCCAACCACGTTTCCCACAAGCCACTGCAGACAAGCAGCAAAGAAAACTTTAAGAAATAATGAGGAAATATAATATCCGAATGATGAAACATTTGTGAAAAAAATAGTTTTGAAACCATGTCCTAAATATTTGAAACTGTTATGAGTCAAACGTAATGTTTTCAGTGCCACATGTAACTCCACAAAGGCTACGCTACATGGTTTCACTTGACTGGAACCTCTCATACTTACTTAAGAAATAATAATAGACAATTATAGCAATAACCATCTAAGCTCACTGTGCAAACAGGTACAAATCAAATGCAGCCATAGAAGCAAACTTGGTTCATATTATGTTCAAATCAATCCACTTACCACAAATTAATCTTTTACAATTTTATTAAATTCATGTGAGGAGGCTGTAATGTGTGTAACATATTTGGAAATGTGATATTTAGTATGAACTTTACCCATACCATAACCAAAAATTCAAATAAAACTATCAAACAATATATACTGAACAAAATAACGTTTCTAACTTTCTGTCAAACATAATAGAAACCTGCAAGTAAATAAAGGTTTGGCCAACATAAACCTTATACAGATGGAGTGAAAACCACAGTGAGATCAAAAGTGCTTTTTTAGTGTAGAAGCTTTTAAGTCTAGTAAGAGATTTAAAGACATCTCACAGGAATTTGAAAAAATCAATTTGGCTGTAAGGAAAACACTCAACAAGTGGATAGTCAAAGCAACTGACAACATGCTCAGACCCGACTGCAAACAACTTCCCCTGAAAGCTGACCGCTAAATGATAAAAGGAATAAACATTTCTAAATTGCAAGACCTACAACAGACTCTTGTTACAAATATGAAAGAACACACCCACATAAGCATTAAGAGACAACCTATGGTTAACATCAAGAGAGTTTTGAAAGAAGGGAACCTCTATCACACTAAGCCCAGACTTTCTTTGGTAGATAGAATGTATAAATAGACCAGAGAGTTTTACAAATTCTTCTTCTGACACATGAGTATAACCTTAAACTGGACACCACAGCAGATGTTGTTTGGCATAAACCTGTTGCAGGAAAATCACCTGTGAAGCTCTGAGAGGGAAATGTTGGGGTTTGTCAGGATGTCACAGACTGTATAAAGAAAACATGAAGAGATCTTTATATAAAAAATAAAGCTGAAATTGATCTGGGCTCTGCAACATGTTAAATACATCATTCAGGTGGATGTACTTGATTATCTCAATAAGATATAAAAGCTTGATATTAAGAAAATATTACTTATTATGAGTAAAGAATCTAGAATATCAATATTTACCAATCAAACCTCAAGTCTAGAACTTATTTTATACGAGTAAAATTGCTAACTGACCGCACAAAAAGAGAAATCACATATACTTAATACATTTTTGGATTTTTGCCTTAATATAAGAACCTTGAGTAAAGCAATGACACAATATATATTTTAATCATACGCAGCAATGAAAATAAACTAGCTTTAAGCATATATATGCTGATTTCAAGAAATTCGATGTCCACTAACATTTTCTTTACTTGAGATTATTTTTCTTTAAATAAGATAATATATCTCACTCGTATAAGTAAAATTGGCTTGTTTTAAGTAAAAATACACTAATTTTAAGATATTTGTAGGTTTTTCTTGGTTAGATATTTTTTCTTATTTTAGAGTATCTTGATGAGGTAAATTTTCTTGTTCTGTTGGCAGATAATTTTTCTTATTTTAAGAAAATTATACCCTATTTTCGTACATTTTTTCTTGTTTTTGAAAGGGGACTTTTTGCAGTGATAAGCTTTTACCTTATTTGGATCCATCCTCATCTTTTCATTGTTTGCCGTTGCTGTCTTCTCAGCAGCCTTTTTCTGACGCTGAGGGCCTTGGCCAAAGAAGATGTAGTTGACCAGAGCATACTCCAGCAGAGCCAGGAAGACAAACACAAAGCAGCCCATGAGGTACATGTCTATGGCCTTGACATAAGGGATTTTGGGAAGGGTTTCTCTCAGGTGGGTGTTAATGGTTGTCATGGTGAGCACCGTGGTAATACCTGGTAAAAAAGAATAATTTCACAGCGTGAAGGACATAAGCTACATCACTACATAAAACTACCCCTTAGAAGGACAACAAAAATATGTAACTCTTTGTAAGATTAAACCAAATCAGTCACTCAAATGTGACCTATTGACACCAAAGAGGGAAACAATTTCTGATTCATTAAAGCTGTCGATATCAATAACACTCTTGTCATTTGAATAAACTTTGAGGGACAAGATAAAGCAGTCAAACCTGAAGTAGTGCAGCCATTTTAAATTTATATGTCAACTTTAATTGTGTTTACTTGTCAAAAGCTTCTGGTGTTTGATAAGCCAACTTTTATATATAGCAATATACATAAAGTGGAGATGAATATTCTCATTTTTAGTGTCATCCTGATTTACAATAGTGCTAGTTGCATAATCTGAGTTTTTTTTTTTTTTTATCCAATCTTTTTGATAAAATAGATAGTGGCTGAAATGTTTTCCTAATTTACACTTAACATTTACACTTTATGTAGGAACTTTTAATTTGTAATAAATTCCTGTGTTCTTAGAACATAAATATTATGGGATACAGGAGGAAGTTTCTCTTGGTCCATCTTAAAATATGGAAAACTACAAGAAAAATTGCCATTGAAATAAAGCAGATGAGTGTTAATCTTCCCAAGTCAATGGATGCAAAAAAGGTAGCTAGTTACCTTAACCTACCCATATCTGGTGTGAGCAATCAGTGAAAAGTTTAGCTCAATTACAACTTTGGCAAACAAAGTTGGAGACGTGTCCACAATTACCTTGCATCCACTCAATGAAATCTTGAAAACATTGATGTTTTTGCACACATCTTTACCAAGGCTGCTAATCATTGTGGAATCTGCTTTGTAAATAACATTAGAAGCCTAATCCTGAAGCTTAGTTTGACTTTTCCAGAGCAAACAGAAACGTGTGGTTAGAGGACATAAAACACCATGAAATCCTCTCAAAGACGACAGCTTTTAAAAAACAAACAAAAAATAAGCTAATTTCTATTTAGTCACACAAAACATGTTTTTTTTCTCTACTATACCACTGTCACAACGTTGACCTGTGTTTGAAAAGGATTGAAGAAATGTCCCACACAGTTTTTGTAAAGGCTTAATAACACTAACAAAGGATTTTTGGACACAGCAACCATGTGATTCAGCTTTTACATGTCCACTTTAATGCCCCTAAATCAGGTCAGAGTTAAGTGGTTCCTAAATCCAGTGTGGAAAGGAGCATGACAGAATATTTCCCAACACTGTTGACCTGCCTCCATTACAGAGCATTACCTTTTGTTTTTTTTTGTTTTTTTCATCCCACGCATCCCTTCCCACTGGATCACTAAATGCGGCAGAGTCGTCAATCAGTGAAATTGCCCTGTGGGGTAAACTGGGGATTGAGGATGAAGCTTGATGGAGTTTTGTGATTAAAAAGAAAAAAAATTGAATCTTCTGATAAATGCAAAATTTGAAACAAGCCTTTGCTGGTTTTACAAACCAGAGGAGGAGTTAAAAATATAAGGATCCTTAAAGTTGCTGAATTTATCACAATTGTGAATATTGGAGTTTCTAAAAATCCATCTGATGTGAAGGATACTACAGAAAAATGTGTACCTCCATAAATTTGTGCTTCATAACGTGCAACAATTAGGGAGCTTAATACAAGGTAAAGTTTCACTGTTCTCACCTAGAGCCACTCTGGCTGCAGAGGCATCATAGTTGATCCAGAAAGAGACCCAGGACAGAATGGTGATCAGTATAGAAGGCATGTATGTTTGCAAGATGAAATATCCAATATTCCTCTTTAGCTTGAAACTCAGGGAAAGACGTGGATAAGAACCTGGTCAGATGAGGAAAGAGAGAACTGATTAAAAAAATAATCCGAATACTATAACATGTAATTTTCATTTCTAAATTCTTTAGCTTGGAACTAATCTTACTAACTGCAGAAGCAAGCAGCTTCTCATTCCCTAAACAAACCATGTGACATAGTACTTTAAAGAATCACATCACATGGGTTGACAACGCCACAATTTGTCAGGGTCAGATCCTGAAAAATTGGTTCAGGGAGCATCAGCCATTATTTGGTCTGAATCAAGTGTTACAACACATTGAATGCGTTTATTTAAACAGGGCCACAGATAAAAATGTATACAATATTTCACACAATTCATGAATGTTACGTTAAAATGTGCAGTAATCTAAGCATACTTCGATCTGCCGTGAAAATGTGACGGTAATGGAAACCTTTTTTAGAAACGATAAAAAAATACAAATAACCAAGTCACTCCACTAGGCTGAAAGAACATGAAGCCTTAGTCCTCGGCGCGGCAGTTGCAGGTTTGATTCCCAGCCTGGTGACCTTTGCCACATGTCTTCTTCCATCTCTCATTACCCACCTACCTGTCAGCTCACTATTAAATACAGGCCACTACAGCCAATAAAACCTTAAAAAAAGTATCAAGCTCAATGTTTTTTTCACAATTCTAATCTTTTATTGTTTAAATCTGAGTGATAAAACTGAACCACATTTAGCCTCACACATTAATGTAACACCTTAAAAAATTATTGGAAAACTCAGTCGGAGGTAAATAGCACATTTGCTCAGTTTTTGTCACACATAGATATAAAGTTAGTCCAGTATGAAGGTCGCTCAGCCCTGCCTGAAAATGTACAATGATGGTCTACATTGTCCATTCTGCACTTATAGAAAGGTTATTAAAAGGCTTTCAGATTTTAAAAATTCTGCAAAAAATAAAGAAATAAAAAATCTTTGTCTCTGCATTCTTCTATCACTACATAGTTACACAGTTCAATATCTATAGCTCTACACTATATTCATAAAAACTATTGTCCTCAGTAAATACTAAACTGCAAAGACAATTCGTAAATATGCTAAAAGTGGAAGATGACTTTATTGTATCTGATTTTTTTTTTGTGTGTGTGTGTGTTTTCCATCATTGCCAAATAACTGATTATGTTGTGTTTTTCTTTATCTCCCAGCAAGGTGCTGCAGCCATTTGCATGACTATTTCAATCCCAGACTTTACAGCAAGTTTCATTTCTTACCAAAGTTATAGCTAAAAGCATAAACATGTACTTTTATTTTGGTATATAATGTGATGTACGCACATGAAAATTACCTGTGGAGAAGACAACATTCTTGGAGATAAGTTTATGATCCACAATAGAGAACTGGGGCAGTTCGATCTTGTCCACCCCTGTCACAGCGTTATCTCCTCCTCGCCAGTAGAATTCAATGTCATCAGTGGTGTAACCATCTGGCACAGAGAACAAACATCCACAAATGTTTTCACAAATATCACCCACCTTTTACCTGTGCAGGTATTTAAATGACACTTTGCACTAAAACGTGAGCAACGTTTAAGATTTTTATGTCAAGAGGACAATATTTGGTAATGGGGCCAGTGAAATTTGGGATGTTGCCGAAGGAATAAGGCCTTGGTTAGCTGCTTCAGTGAACGGAGTGAGAGAGACATAACTGAATAAAACTAATTTATCTTATTAGGAGCAAATAATAACTTTGTATGAGGTATAAAAAACATCAATATGTTTCATATGATAGAAAGATGTCAGTAGATCATGACAAAATGATACATAGTGCTTTATATGACCTATAACATTTTGCTCAGTGCATCTGAACAGTTAGTAGAATAACAAAACAATACTAAATGCTACCAAAGTAGGTGATTTTAATGTCGCTCTAACATGCGCAGTCATATTCACCTAATTTAATCTGTTGCTGTTGTAATGTAGAGCTGGATAGGATTTTAGAAAATGTTTGTCATACCAAGATAACATTCTGGGTTAAAGCTCATGTTTACATGATTAATCTTTAATTAGTAATTGCTTGATCGTTTATTCTTTAAGGTTCTGATGAGGGGCAGTGGATTTGTTTTTAACTACAGCAATAGTTGTACTTATTTGTACAAAGATTTATATTATTAATTCAATGTTTTTTCCACCCTTTCCCTTTTAAATAGTTTAATACAAAAGTCATTAATAGAAGCCAAACAAAATGGTCCATAATTTGAAAGAAGCTAAATAGACGCATTTAGTCCGTCTGTTGTTACGGGGTAAAACATTTACACAGAGCAAAATAAATAAAATTGTTCATGATAACGTCAAATGGAATAACAATATGATACTAAAGCTATTTAACTGGGACTCTACTGAATCTGACTCCAGGCTCTTTTCTTTTTCAGGGTTATGAAATAATGTCACAGTTGATTTGTTTCAATAAGAGGAAAGGATTTTGGAGGAAGATAAAAACTAAATAATCTTGATCTGCCTTGGGGTTAAAAATATAAAATAAATATTTTGCTATTATTTTTATTAACAACAAACAAAAATAAATACATGCATAATTTTTATTGAAAGGGGTGGCACATGTGATGCTGCATGGTGCAGGGAAGTCCTGTATGTAGATGCCAGTATGGGCTCATTCTACATGCGTTTCTGGGAAGTTCTGCCCATCTAAGCTTGAGTTCTCTTTGGGTTCTCCAGCTCAGCTTCCTCCCACAGTCCAGGAAAATGGCTGCTAAGGTTAATTAGTTACTCTGGAGAGAACTATTCTTAGTTAACTAACTCAGTAAGCTAAGGTTAACTAATTAACTGTGTTAAATAACACTAACTCCACTGCACTCCTGCATGGACAAATTAGTATAAATACAAAAATAGATGCATTTTTTTAAGCTAAGATCGTGGGCTTCTCTGGAGCTGTTATCTCAGAACTTTAAAATATGTCTCCTCAGACTGAAGACTGTCTCACAAAGCATTATCCAGGATCTCATCACATTAGTTAAATGTGTGGTTATAATTCCAGTTTTCATATTTTACCAAAAGACAATGCTTCAAAAACATAAAGCATTTCAAAACATTCCTGCTGACAACAACCTTCTCCTCATCCTCTGCCGTGAGTGAGGATGACCCAGTTCACTCCCAAATGTTCCTCAAATGAATTTCATTAAGTTCAAAGTGACTGTAATGTCATTCCTAGTCTAGTAATTAAAAATGATTTTGCAACGTGCCGCAAACTGTTCATCACTGTGTCTGAACATGGAGGAATCATTCGAAGGTAGAAAAAAATAAATAAGCCACGTAGCCTGAGTGTGAAAACCATTAACATCCCACAGGATGTCTGCAGTTTCCAGAAATAGTTTGAGCTCAACCAGCAGATGTGAAATAGAAAGGAAAGATGAATCCATCTCTATGTTGTGGATTGCTGGAGCAGATAATATGGCTGCTATTTTGAAGAAATGCTGTTACATAATATTTGTTTCTCTGTAAGTTTACAGAAGCTATAAGAGAAATGAACAGTAAAGTCCTTTTACCACCTTTCTGAGTTTCTGCTGTAGCATGTATGAGAGAAAACACTGAGTCCTGAAGGTTTGTCTTTGTTCTGCTCTTTGTTTTTTCAGCCACTGAGAAACATTTTGACCTGCTAATCAGTAGGAAACATATTTCTGTGTTAAATCCGTATAACAGGCTCTAAGAGGCAAAATTCTGCTTCTGTTGAATATACTGGGTTATGTTAACCCTGTTCATATCCGGCTGCAAGTATAATTTTGTTTTTCATTTAAGTTTCTCTGATCCAATAACTACAGTCCAATAACTACAAACTGCATCATTGAGTGTAGTTTGTAGTTTGTATACCATATGTGGGAATACCACATATGTAATATGTGGTATTCCCACAACTTGGATATGCCAAATGTCCTCAGCATGTGGAAATAAATGACTGGAATTTTCCTAGAGTCTAAATGCAAAGTGGGATCATCAGATTTTGTGGGCCTCTGTGAAGCCTAACTCAGCTTTGCTTCATTTTCTTTCAGCTTCATAATCTGTTTTTTTTTAATAGTAGGAATAATTATGAATCGTTTTTGCCATGTAAGAATGTTATATTAACATTTAGTTAGCATGATAGTTTAACATTAAATTCTGGCACCAAGCTTTTTCCTAGTCAACAACACAAGATTGTTGAATATTAATGCTGAAGAACAAAAGCATTTTGTAATTTGAATTGAAAAATAAATTAGTTGTGCAAATACATTTCTGATAACAAAAAACAGTAGCAATAAGAACAACGTTCCTGGGAGTTTATGTGACCAGTTGCTTGAAATAAGCTTTAAAGTATGTGTTCATGCAAATTGTGCCCTTGGGATTGCATGCAATCTTCACTACACCACTCTGTGTGTTGAATGAGTTTATACATACAAAGTTAAAAAAAAATGCATTCAGATTTTTACTTTGAACAATCAGAGAAGTAAAAACAATCTAATCAGAAAAACATGGGTACAAGAGCTGAGTTTAAGCAA
Source organism: Micropoecilia bifurca (assembly GCA_903067075.1). Classification (NCBI taxonomy): domain Eukaryota; kingdom Metazoa; phylum Chordata; class Actinopteri; order Cyprinodontiformes; family Poeciliidae; genus Micropoecilia; species Micropoecilia bifurca. Next base: position 33,291 of record CAEGAF010006503.1, read on the forward strand.
ACTGTTGATGGTATTATGTTTAACACAGGCAATAATTAATGGTCATCCTGATGGATAAATGAAACAGTTAATTATGTATGTATAAAAAGAGAAAGTATCAAAGTAGGGCAACAGAAACGGTAAGAACCGAGAAAATGCAAATTGGGAATTTATTGGAGAGAGCAGGATGTAAATCAATCTTCCAACAAATGATTGAACACAACGAAGGCAGAATAACATATGAAACCTCACAGAAAAGTTGATTTCCTTCAGATATTATTACAGTGTGTTTCCCAAAGCCCCAGTGCTGAGATTAAACAAGTGGAAAGTGTGCATGTGTGTGTGTGTTTTGATATTTTAGTCTTTTTTTTTTTTTGTTTTTTGTTTTATCTTTGGGGGACATTGCCTTTTCATACAATGATCTGTCTTGACATTGCAGCAAAAGTGTGTAACAGCATTCATATTATTTGGCTAGAAAACGATTCATCCTGACATGAACTTAGGTGTTAGATTCATTCTTGACACCCATTAAAACATTTTTGCAGCCAATTCACACCCTGAAGAGCCAACATAGTCCATAGGGGCAACAATGTTACCCACACCTTGATCACCTGCTGCATAATGTTTCATTTGTAACCATTCAGTGTCTCTTTGTCTTCCTCTGAATTGCTTACTGACTGTATGTTCAAATGAATAGTTGTAAGTTCATCCCACACAGCAAACACTGTAATATGTGTAAATCTGATTTAAACAAAAGTTAAGCACAAAGATCTTGCCATGTTAAAATCATTTGGTTTCTTTATTAAAATACTGTAAGGGAAGAATAGTGAAGCTTAACCTATTTATCCAACACTCCAATGATTTGTTGGACACTTGCTGCTGGTGAATGCATGAATCAATAAACAGGTGGTAGAAGAGCTGGAATGTTCACATTTTCAGGGAAGAACATTACATCAGAGGTTGACAACTGTACACATATTTTGAAGATACCTTATTTTTTATGTATGTTTTTGCAGTCCCAGCATTTCAAGTAGAGTCTCTAATTTCAAATTATTTAAAACAGATGATGGCAAAAACACAATGTGTGATTTTAAAAGTACGTTCATCCTCGATGAGCTTAGCCCTCAGTTCGTATCCGGAGTATCTCGCTTATGTGCATTAGCAATCCAGGCAGCAAAGGAGTCTGGATATTCCCAGCAAATTGCTTGGAACGTAATAACAGTAGCTCTTAGTTTGCTCCCACTCATCATATATTTTACTGTCCTGCTTATGAGTCAATCTGGGATAAACTCCATGTCAGGTGACTTGGCTTTTCCCATAGGTTGTATCTGATGTTGGTTAACCTAAAACTAGTTAAAAATCTATTACTAGACTTGGTTCTAATTGACTCAATATATCACAGTAAGAGAACAACACTCGGCAGTAAACTTACACAAACTATGCTGTTATCTTATATAATACCAAAATAAATCCTCCCATTCAATGTTAAAGTTTATAAGCCTCATGAGATTTGATTAAAATCATTTGAGTTGTGACTTGAGAACGTTTTTGCTAGTTAACAAAATGATTTTTTTTACTTACAACTCTCTATTTCCAGAGTGCAGTTTTGCTCGTCTAGTGGATACCGTCTTAGGTCCATCATACAAGCAGCTGTGGTTGTAATTCTGAAAAGTTAAACAGAAAAGAGAAAATAAACTTAATGAGTTATACTGCAGACATGAAGTTGAGACATCTGTAAAAACCCTTCCCTAAAGAAGAAAATGGTAAATCTTTGGTGCCTTTTATGGTGAAAAACACAGAATCGCAAAAGCATGTAAGAAGCTGCTTTCTAGAACCAAATAAAAACCATTTTCAATAAATGAAGTTGCAAAACAGCCACACAATATTAACTGGGCATGAATTTGGAGGTTAGACAGTTTTAGCAAATTGTCTTGTGATGCAGCCATATTTAAAAATCTGTTTCTCAATAAAATTGCAATTTATGCTTATCTGATTTACATGCTGCTAGTTTTAACTCATTCAGCCAAGAGTTGTATTTTGAACAACTTATGATTACAAGTGGTATTCAGATGAATATAATTTTTTAAAACACATTCCAGGTGTATTCCTCTGGGTTCTGGTGGTGGAGGCAGAGCCTCCACCTGGATCAGAGGTTCACAGCTGATCCCTCTGTCCCAGTTTACAGGATAATCCTGTGGGTCCTCTGTTTGCCCCCTTCTGACATGTGAGCAACAGCGGGGATCAAACTTTGCAGGAAAGCTGCAAGCCAGAAATATCAGTGATGGTGTTTTAGTCTGACAACTGCCTGCCGTAAAACTAAGATGACTCGACAACAATAAAGGCTGTGAAGATGATTGTTTATTCGAAGTTCCATTTGTAACGAGACGTTTAGTGATATGTGATTACATTTGGTTTGTGAATTGTCACTTGTTGCTACATTTTCATACAGTTATGATGCCAGATAAAGAGCTTTTTTTAAATGTTTTTTTATTAGTCACACAATTTTGTTGAATAAACTACAGCCACAATTCATACCTGTATCTAGTTACATATTTGTCTTGGCACATAAAGGTTTTAAATTGTTTTTGATAAACATTGTATTGACAAAATCAATTGCTGATCTTGTAAATTGATCAAATTGGCCAAATGATCTGGTTAAAATAATGCAGCAGCATAAAACAAAACAAACTGATATTCCTAAAAATATATATATTTTTTTAGGAAAAAACATATCTTGGTTCTCTCTTAACCACGGTGGTTAAGAGAGAAAAATATAAAAACAATAATAAATGAATGAGTTCAAAGGAAAGAGCTCATATTTTAACATTCTGTTTCATATTACACTGTCTGGGATTTTTGACTCCTCCAGCTGCACAAGATAAGAAAATTGTGTGTTTTGGAAGTTTAAATGGATTTTCTTTTTATTCCCATCTTGTCGCCTGACTTTGCTGGTGGGAATGGACTTTAAAGTTTTTGGCTGAGGAGTAATTTGCTGGTTACTTACAGACAACTTTATGATTTCTGTCTTAAGAGGAAGTCAGTGGTGTAGAACTCGGTACAATAGCCTCAGGCAGAGTTTGGGTGAAACCAGCTGAATATTTGAGTGAAGTTTTGTTTCTTGCTGTGAATCTGAGGGACCCTGGATGGTCAAAATGCCTCCCTGCTATTATCTTCCTTTCAAGCTCTGTCTTTCAATTAAGTGGCACACAGCAACATTCCTCCCTTGATACGGTCCTTGATGGCCTGGGAGTTGGTTCAAAAGAATTAGAATCTTATCAACGTTTCCACAGTCACATGCAGGGAACCACAGTATGGATGAATCAAACCTGTGATTGATAATCTGTGACTGTATATTTTAGAGGTCAAAAAGTACATTTGGGTCCCAATACAAGATATGTAACATCAGATGTTTTTGAGGAAAGTGGGAATCACTTTAGATATATATTTATACTCATTGCAAATACATGTAATCTAGAAAATAAAAAAAATAAATTAATGCAGTTTGTTAAATTATTACTTTGCATTTATTTTTATTTGATCAAATTCTAATTAGTATGAAAAGTAGCAGGTAGGAGCAGTTTGTTCCTACAGCAGTTTCTCTTTTTAAAGCAGGATCAGGTCAGGCGACTCACATCTGATTGTTGGTGTTCGTAGTAACAGACACTGCTGTACTTCTCCTATTAGGTATTGATTTATATTTCATGTCTGTTTTTTGTGTTGTTTATTTTTTAACCTAATACTTTTGTCTTTTAGTTTAGTTTTTAGTCATAGTTGCTGTAACATCATTTGACCATTTGGAACATGAATAGATATGAATCTACCTGAATCTGATTCTGAATTCTTAGTTGGTTATAATTCTACAAAAATGTTGGAAATGCTGTTCAGCTTTAACCAAATAGTAATAATTTTAATCTTATACTTTTTTAGAGAATTTATTTTTAATGTTGATATATCCATATTGAACTTAAGTCTAAATATGTTTCAACTTTGATGCACTAAAAGATTTTATTTCTGCCTGAGAACATAAACCACATAAAACCTAAATTATTTGTTTGAATAAAACTAATATGTTTACTTCCTGATTTACCACAAGTGTCTGTAGGAGATATCAGTGATTTCAATTCTGTTATGGTTAAAGTCCATAAGAAATATGAACTGTAAATGAGTTTAAACTAAAATTACTAAGTTATAATATAGAATTTTAACCAATGTAAAACATTTAACACTCTCCAACAAATAAACTTTATCCAAACATACATGGTAAAGAAATTAGTCCCTCTTCTCTACTGGTATTACTTTCTGGGGTAATTTTTCTATAATCTTTGTAGGTGTAGCAGTAATGGAGAGAACAATGCTGGTCCCAGAAGACCTGGAAAAGGTTTCTGCAGGTGGAACATTTATAAAATAATTAATATTTTAAACTAAAAGGTGCAATCCAAATCCATTTAGTCCTTTGGTTTAACCTGATGTCAATTTTGAAGCTTCTGACAATCAGAGTTAGTGGCTGACATTTAGTCAAATGCTGTTGGCTATGATTAACTTTTCTACTGAGTACAAAATATACAAATTTACTAAATAGTTTTAAATTGAGTGTATGATAACTAGATGGTCAAATAGGTAAGTAATAATGTTACCAGTAATGTTATCAGTGTGTGATATTATCTTCACTATGCAGATTCATGAATTGGTTATATGTGATTAAAGAAGCGAAAGAAAAGAGCAAATCAGAAAGTGCAACACTTCGAAAGAGACTCTGAAATTTCTTTCCCTTTTTTTCTGTGTACTGAAATGTTCTTTTCATAGATGACATTTACTGTGTAGGATCTGAAGACTTCATTACCATGGCAATTCCATTCAAAACCGCACTATTTGCCGACTACCAGTGATGCATCATTTGATATTTAAGGTAATGACAGCATTCAGAGCGCAGTCAGCCCCCACTGCCAGCTGCTTCCCACCCACAGCCTATCATGAAAACATAAGGCTGGTGGATCTTAGGGAAAATATTGCTGTTTGACATTTTTACTGAAAAAGCCTAATTAGTTGATCTCTGATTATTGCATTTTTAAATCCTTAATAGTCAATAAAGCTGTGCAGTGTAGATGTCTTGCTGTTGCCTCTGCATGTGCCTCGTTTTGCTATGATAAAGCTTGATAAACAGCTCAGCAAGTGACTTTATGTAATCCTACACCCAATGTGTCTATTCAGGAAAAACATCATGTTCAGAAACACAAGGCAACACTTTGCAACACACACATGCAGACTAACTGCAGTGTTTTTGCTTTCAGAACTATTTTCCTTGTGGGGATGCTGCTAATAAAGATTGAATGATTTTAATCTTTTAATAAAATCACTACAAACATGTTAGTCCCATTTAGAATTATAAAGTTCCTTGGTGTGTTGATGATGAATCCTGGTATTTATGTATTTTTGATGCATGACAGTTGACGGTTTTTCTGTTTTTGTTGAATAACAGATAACTGAACACAAGGTGCCACTGAATATCAACATGGACAAGATTTCCCCTTTATTCCAACATTTCTTAATAAATCTGACTTGTTGTCCAGTGAGACTTATAGCCTATATGTTTTTTTCCTCTTCGTGTCACTTTTTTTTACTACTACCATTTATACTCAGACTTTCAGAAAAGCATCATCACTTTTGTCTTCGGTTGCCCATGTTTTATGCACAGTTTTCATACGTGTGACTCTGTCCTTGGCTTCCTTTCACTAATGTTCTTTCCTTTGTTTTTTCTTTTTTAACATCTTCCTAACTTCTAGACATTGGAATTAATATAACCATTGTGAGCTACATGTTAGAACATAACTGAAAAGGAAGAGTTATAAAAATGATTAAATATGCACTTTAATGCCACAGTCTGCCGCTGCTGCCAGCATCCATCTCCTTAAAGAACTTTAAATGAAAGCAGAAAAGAGAGAAGGGATTCCTGAGCACTGTGGTTAAGCATTTCCTCACATTTAGAGAAAACGCACCACAATACAACATGTCATATTAAGTGATGGCGCTTCCAGCTTGACAAACTGAAAAAAAAAGTTGAAAGTCAAACCTCTGAAAACAGAAATAGTTTGAAAACTTTAACTTCAACCAATAATGAAGAAAAGGATTGTTACTTTCCACTGTGGGATAGATGCAAAGTAAATCATGTATCCCATGTATCATGTGATCATGGGATCACATGTATCCCATGGTACGTATTCAACATTTTAGGGAAATTGTAGTGAGCAGTTTAACAGAAGAGCTATGGATTCAACTCATTTGAATGATGAATGTTTTTAACAAACTGTCTTTCTATGAGACCTCAGATGTTCTGGTTCTGCTCTGCATCCCCGGAACCAGAAGCAGCACAAACCTTTTGATTTTTTTTTTTTTGTAAAGTAGTTTTACAAATAAAATTTTATTGATTGATTGTTAGAACTGTAATGGAAACACTTCCTTTGTGTCAAAGTCATGTGATCAACACCACTGGAGCAAACCATTAAGATGACAACAGGAAGTAGTCTTCTTCATAGTTGGTAGTGTTTTGATGGGGGTTCAGGGGATCTTGGACAATGTGCAGCTGGCGCCTTGAACCAAAGGAGCCTAGATGGTTGGTACAGCAATAACCTTAAGGTATTGTGGTATTATAAACCGTTCAGTGATCTATAAACGTTTTCCGGGGGTCGGGGGGGATTTACATAGACAGTGTGAACGAGAAATAAAAAAGTTAATAAATAGATGAAAAGTAAAGGCCAAAACATAAAAAAAAACATCAAAGACATCAAAACCCGCAATTTAGCCATAAGCTAAACAGGTGGGTTTTAAGTTGAGATTTAAAGGCACACAGTTTTTCAGCTGTTTTACAGTTCTATCAAAAACATCTATTTTGATTTGAATGAAAAACCACTTTATCCTAGTGTAAGAACTTTCATTTCCAAAGTTGAGTTATTTCAAAAATGATGCGTTTCCATGAAGCAAATTTAATTTCATAATTTCAAATTGTGCAATTCTATAGTTAATGAGAATGCAGCAGGTGTTTCCTCACCAGGGCCCCCTCTGGAGCCAGACCAGGACATGGGGCCCATGGGCCCCTGGGGCCCAATGGCAAGCACCTTATTGACCCATGGAGTCCAGCCAAGCACAGGCCACAGAGAAAATCCGAATCATTGATCCAAACCCTAATCGGTGAAATTGTTTTTCCTAAAATGTATGTTTTTAACATCTTCTCAATGTAGGATGTCTTTAATAAGGGGAAACAGGTTGAGAGACAGCACTGCCTAACGCCGTGCTACATACAGGTGGAGAAAACTTCAGTCAAGAATCAGGTTATTTTCTTTGGTTTCTCTTCAAAAAAATTAAACTTTTAGGTTTTAGGCTGTAACTTTAAAAAGTAGTCTCCACTGTAAAACATCTTGTTAAATAAAACAAAAAAAACAGTCATTGCAAGAACACAGAATCCAGACACTTCAAAATATGCATAATTAAGCTGCATTGTAGCAGTGACTATAATAAAAGCATCTATATTTGCTAAATTTCAAAGTGATAGAACTGAGCAGCCTGCAAACTGGTCAGTGATGCTAATCCCTGGTGTACATTAAGAGAGAAGGTTTTCAATTTGAAATGTATGCATTTCATCTATTATGCATATTTCTTCTCTGAAATACTATGTATGCAAGTTACATTGTATTTCCATAATTTGTCTCTGAGTGTAGATTTACTGCTATAGTGAAGGTGAGAAATTAATTTGGTCTAAATTTTATGTTCTAACTTACTGAAAACACCCATCAATATTTTCTTTATTTGTGACTTAAAGACAAACATGAAATCCAACCTAGATGTCTTGTAATGTAGTTGTAAATACTATTTCAAGAGATTAAAATCTGACCTTAGGCCGTACAATACGGTGCCATCCGGATGCAGTCGGATCATTCGATTTTTCACTGTGACACCATGAACAAACGACTTCTTGTCATTGAGGAAGTAGGTATCAGGGACCCAGAGCTGGTCAGCCACCCGGTTATCTAAGGTGAGGTTGAGGGGGATCTCTGAGTAGGACAGCCGCTTGTCTCGCCAGGCCTGCTGGAAGTACATCGTCAATGTGTAGTCCTGAGTGCACACAGAAGGGCAAAGGAGGACAGAAACAGAAGAAAACGATAGAGATAAGCTGTCAAATTGGCAAAGACGTCCAAAAGAGATGAGCAAGAGAGGAAATGATTATTTCAAAAAGCAAACCTTTTGCAAAAATGTGCTGTTCCAGCGGTCTGGATTGCACCAACACTGCTTCTTACGATGAGATAAAAATTTCTATTTGCTAAAAAAATAAATAAAAATCTGGACCATAAATGTACAATACAGCCACATAAAAAAAGTACAAGACTTTCTTACAGCTTCCCTGTGGTTTAACGTTTATAGGACTGCAGTAAATTGACGGATCTGACAAAACAGTATGACCATGTAATTATTAGTGGGCTGGTCCCACCTTTGAGCTCTGATCAACCGAGACATGAACACTGGACACCTGAAGGTGATCCATGTTTCCTGGCATCAGAAAAAGTGACAATAAAATCATCGCTCCAGCTGGTCAGAAGGATATCAGTTCTGTTGATTCAACCAGTTGTGCATATTCTAATTTTTCTAGCTCTATGAGATTGTCCTGATTGGTATTTCCCTAACAGGCAGAGCAGCAGTTTCTCAAGCTTACAAGATCAAACTATTTGGTTAGAGTCGTAGATTCCTCTTCTGCTCCCAGTTGCAAATTACAGGCAGATTTTCTTTGCAGCAACATCAAAAGGTGTTCACTGTAGGAGCTACAGTGAATAATGTGAGCCTCAAGCAAATGAATGAGTTTCAAAGGGATGTTTTAGATATCAGAATTCTCTCAAGGTATGTAACATTAAAGTATTATAAGTTTTATGTGACTGCTTGCAAACACAACCAGTTATTTTTGTACCTACTTCGAAACATTGTTAGAAAGTGATTCCTGAATAAAATCCCTTTGCTTACTCTGAGGTACTGTCTCAACTGTGAAATACTCTATTTACATTTTACTTACTTTCACAGTAAATTAATAAATTCTGGCGAACCTTTATCACCAAATACTGACATTAAGAACCAAGAACAATAATTATATAATGAATGATAAAAATCCTAATGACTTGGGGACAAAATATGAACTTGGGGGGGAAAAAAATTGAGATTAAAACTGTGTGAGCGACTTAGTTTGTGCAAAGCTTCTACTGTCAGACTTTTGTCAGATTCTTAATATATGCATTTTTATTTATTGATTAAGCTATTGTCATTGAAACTCAGAATTAGAGAAGCACATCTTTTTTGTTGTACCTCAAATTAAGGTTATAAACCACATAAGATTAAAGTTTGATAAAACATATTAACATCCTTGCAGTCAAGTATCTGTTTGCTCTGTTAACATCCAGCAGTTTTATGAAACATCTTATATTTAAGCACACATATTGTCAATATTTGTGAATATAAACTTTCTCACACAAGGATACAGTCGTACTGAAACCTGTACTGTAAGTTAATTATTTATGAACAAATGGAAGCAGTTTAACAAATTACAAAAGAATTCCTTGATAGTAAATCTAGGACATGTCGAAAACAAACCCAGGAGTGAGATTCTCCTGAAACCGAATAAAGCAAGAAGCCTGCAGATCATCCATAAAACTAGGTTAAATAAAATAGCTGTTTCAGGGAACTTTTTGTCATGACAGGCTCATCCACTTCCCCACAAAGGGGCTGAACTTGCATTTTTGAAAACACCCATTGGCTATGGATCCAACATCCACCAGCACCTTGGGATCTGTAAGCTGGGATGTTGATTAGGGCGAGTCGGGGAAATGGGAGCAGCCTTCCTCATGCTTGACTTAAACGGGTCCTGTCATGTTATTGTTATTTGTAGCATATTTTGCAACTGGCTGACAGTCATGTTTGAGAGCAGAGTTTTATTTAAAGACATTAGTGGGAGCAGTAGCAGGCGACACCATAATTGGTCTAGGAAGAAAATCCTGATCTGAGCAGATCAGAGTTAAAACTCAGCATGGTACTATTCAATTATTTACATTGGAGGGCATCTGTGAAATACGTTTGAGAAAGAAACGGATTAAAGAGAAAAAGAGGGGCCCTATATACAGAAATCATTTGCTCCAACCCGAAGGGAAAATACATCAAAATGTAGGAGGGTTGAAGATAACTGAATAAAATCTTTATTGTAATTTGTTTTTAACTTTGAAGAAAGTTTGCATCGATTGCAAATTGATGTTTGCCATTTGTGTTGCACAAGCACATCTCTGACTGCATGTGCTGCCTGCTCTGCTCTCTGGTCCCAGGTTGGTGATTATGTAACAGCTCACACTCTACTTTCCAGCATGCTGAGCACCACAGCGTGTGCAGCGAAGATATGCTTGTTGCCATGCCATCCTCTAAAACTACCTACTTTACAGTCATTAAAACATATCGCCAGTCTTTAGCACTTACTTTGACATGCCAAACTGTAGAAATGCCTCTCTTACATATGCATAATGAAGCTTTTATGTCATGCTATCAGTAGAGAATCAAGAAATGAGACGTACACAGTCAACTAAATGCAACACATTATATCTGCACTGTGGCTACTGTGCCAGCATTGAGATTTTACTTTGAACATCCAGCTCCTGTGTCTTTAGTGTTTCCTCTCTGTGGGAAACTGGAAAAAAAAAATGAGGCTCCACAAAACTGCAATGACGGTGGTGGTGTGTGTTGGAGCTGGGGGTTGTCATAAAAACTGTCATAATGAGCATCAGTACAGAAACTATGGAGATATGAAAAGAGATCATAGGAGAGGAATGGAAAAAGAGACAGTGATTATGAAATAAAGATGTTGAATTTATGAAAGCAGCTCCCCAGCTACAAAGGAAGACAATGTGCCATCAAGGCTGTTACAGAATTCATTATCAAAATTGAATAATACCCAGTTCCCATTGCCTGCAGAGGTAATAGGTTCCCTAATTAAGATCACTTCTTACCAAACTGTTTATAATTAAACTTGGCAAATGTAACCCATTTTATTTTATTGTATGGACTGACTCATGCCAGTGGGCTCAGAAACCCATAGTAAGTGAAAGTTAGGAAGAACTACATATGTAACTCTTTTACAGTCTGATTTTAAGATCAGATCCATGTTTTAATGCAAACCAGTTGGAAGTATACCACAAGGTGCTTTAGACTTTTTATACTTGACTCACTTTATTAAAAACATGCAGGTTCAAAAGAAAGAAGAGGAAAAACATTGTCAATTCACATAAAAGTCATGAAGCTACGGGCATTATTAGAACAGAGCATATTATAATATAACCTTACTCAGTTTAATGAAGTTTACTGAGTTTATTTTTCTGATTGTGCTCTGTAGCAGGAGAGCAGTGGGAACAGTGGGTGTCATGGGATGGGAAGGTTGTACATTTCATTCCAGTGCTTTCAGGGTTAACATGCATTTGATATTTGATATTCTGCAAACATTGGTTGAAATGAATGGTTTTAAGTTTTGCTTTATCATTCTAATGCCATCTGAGCCCATTACCCTGACCTCTGAAATCAACAAGGATTTTTAGTGTAATTTTTTTATTCTACACCTGCCACCCACAGGAAATTATATCCAAAAACGTTTTACAATCATAATGTTACACTGCTATAGTTATTGTAAAGTATCAACAAAAAGAAGGCAACCAACAACTGCTAAAGGTCAGCAATGAAAGGACAATGGAGTAGAGACGGCGATTCAAGTCATTTAAAATTATTTTGCCAGAAGACGTGTAATAGTGGAGCTAAATCCACTTCAGATACAGATGCAGGTGGACCAGAATTTAGATCCACTGCTATTATAAAACTTTGACTCATTTTCAGTGCAGCACTCAGATCTAAGAGAGGTTTATGAGAACGTATTAGATTAGAAATCAAAATGCTTTTAATTTTGAATGAAGGCTTGAGGTCATAATGACCAGAAATGAAAACAAATCATTTCCAGTGACGTGGTAATTTTCATAAGTCTCCCAGAACAAGATGTATAAATCCCTAATCCAAAATGTGAGCTAAAGTATATTGGATTGATAAATATTGATAAATATTGGATTTATCAGATAGATATTATGTACTATATCTAAAGCTTTTAAGATGTTCTAATCAATCCCATATTATTGAAAAATATAATAGCAACCAGGTCAAATTAGATTTTTCAAAACTGGAAAGTTTTTTTGGTTGATCTTTTTTTCTGATTCATTTGAAAATTGTGTATCTTACCTTTATTTTCATATAGAGTCCATGGACCTATTGTTCCCTAAAAATCTGTTGTTGTAAATATATTTATTTAAAGTGACTAAAAGTGGACATCATGGTTATACATCCTTACATTTAACCTTAAATCTTGTTTTCTGTGACAGATGTGGGAAAGTATGGCAAGTTTGCTTAAAGGGCTGGAAGGCGCAGAGTCTTAGCTCAGGGTATGAAAGACATTTCAAAGCTCAGTGGAGCAGTGATGCAAATTGCTTTTATTCTCTGGTTCTGATCTCAGAACCAGCAGTGACCTTCCTGTGCACAACCTCCTGTTTCTCTGTCCTGTTCTGTTCTGTGCTCTATATTGCTATATTGCTGTGCTCTATAGATTTCGTTTCTATTCTTGGAATATAGGTGTAAAAATGCAGAGCAGAAATTAAAAACACAATAACACAAAACACATAAATAAGTAAGCAAGAAGATATAATAAACATAAAAATGACAGAAGACATGAAGGTGAGGAAACAATCACATAGTGACACTTGGAATTAAAAGATACATTTATTCAATGTTCTAAAAACCTACAACATCAATGGGAAACAAATACAAAAATCAAATGATTAGTTTTGAAATGCAACATGGTGGAACATAATATAAATGTATCTACACTAAAACAGTTCTTATAATTGTGAAAGCAAAAGAAGAAAATTCAAATAAAATGTTAATCAAAATATCTTTATGCTATGTGAAAACTTAATCTACAGGTACATTTAAGCAAAATCTGATTATTGCATATAAGGCAATATTTCTTGCCCATCATCTCTCGAAGTGAAATACTCATTTCATACAGACACATAACACAGAGAGTGAAATATTTCAGGCTTTCATTTTTTGCCGAGTTTAATGATTATGGATTATGGATATAAATGACACAGTTGACCAACATGCAATTGCACAACAGTCCATTTACATTCCAGGAATGAAAGTCTTGGAATATATCATCAGCTGTTGGTGTTTCTAGATGATGAGTTTCACTTTGTGATCACTACCAAGAAATATTCCACTTTTGATGTAAGTGGTCATTGAATTTCTTGACTTTCAGTCATTAGCCTGTTGTCTACATCCTGTTCATGGTTATGGGTGAACTTCCTCTTATTATCAGTGGTCAGTGGGCAGGAATTGGAGTGAACTCTGCACAGATCCCACAGTCCATCAAGGCTGCCACAGAGAAACTTTAGACATGTAACGTTCACACAAACAACCACATCGAAGGTTCACTAGTCTCCAGTTACCAAAGCATCTTTGATTTTTGGACAGTGTATTGAAACCTGGAGAAAAGCGTAGACAGAGGAAAATCCTGCAAACTAAACACACAAAGTTTTAGTTTGCATGCAAGTTTATCCCACTGCAGGCAAAATCTGAGCTATGACACATTTAATTTAAATTGTGGTCACCAATAGAAAAAGTATTGGCTTCCTATGCCTTGAAATTAAGGTCCTAAGAGGATATTACTTTGGCCAAAGCTTTTAGACTACATATGTTATTTATATTTTTCTTCTGAAATCCATTTCCTTATTTTATGGCTTGTTCAAAACAAGATAATGTATTTCAGCACAAAAAAAGCATGGGCTCTTGTTTGTTTACTTGTACTTTGTCTAACCTCTTTCTCCATTACATGGATGCTGTCATGCTGCTTCAGTGTCCCTTCCATCTTTCAGTACACATCCCATTTTCCCTCCACCCTCTTTTATCATTTACTTGGGCCTGGACATGGCTTTCAGGAGAACTCACTGAAGGTGAATCAAATTTAGAAAACGACCCTCCCTCCCGTCCTTATCCTTTAGTTCTCCCAAAGTAGAAGTTCACAGCTTTGCCAGTTGGCAGTCGTGCAGCTAAACCGACTACATAGAATTTATTAGAGTTGATTGGAGCATCTGCAGGCTTTTTCCGTCTCTGGAGATGAGTTGAGTGGAGTGGCAATTCAGATGGGGAGGTCATGGTCTGGTGGTGGTGGGGGGGCTACACAGCAGAGCACAAGGCAGATTGTTAGGGTGCATTTGAATTGCACTGGTAGACGGAGGAGAGCTTGCAGGAATGTTCAATTCCAGCTGTCATTCCCATGAAACAAGCTTAGCTGGCTACAAAAATGAGGGTTACAAATGGAATATGTTTTAGGAGGAAAATATCCCTATTCCTGCTTCTGATGGAATAAATTGTATGTGTGTTTTACTGTAGAGGTGGATGACAGGAGTAGATTAATGACTTCATTGGCTTTTGGGAAACCGCACTTGAACCTTTTAAGATTTTGTCACATTCAAACCACAAACTTCATACAATTTTGTGATTTTATGGGAAACCAGAACCCATAGTTTGGATGGATAGTTTGTTCACTGTGATGCAGTTAGTTTTAAATTGAATATATTAAACATTACTTTCAACAACAGATGTGTCAGTGAAGCTCTTCCAGATTTGTTGACTCCATGTCCTTTTTCTTCTTTGCAGCTCTTCCACAGTTCTTGTGGGTCTCTTGGCTGCAAATCTTTTATTTAGGTGGACAGCAGCATATTGGTAGGTCTACGGTTTTAGTTTCCACTTTCAGATAAAGGATATTTAAAGATTGTTACATACCTTTATAACCAAACTCGGCATTGAACTTCTACACACCTTCAACTTTGACCTGCCATGCATGTTACTTGATCTTCATAAGTGTCAGCATGCAGAAAGTTTTCTCTAAGAAGAGGCTTTCACAGAGCAGCTGAAAAATGAGTGAGATTAAACACAGAAAATTACATTTCTTAATGAAGTGACTCTTGAAGGCAATTAATTGTTCTGTTTTTCTAATCTGAGTAAAGATGGTTCTAGATGTAAAGGTTTGCTACAGTGTTCAGATTCCCTCTTTGTATTTACTTAAATAAAACCATGTATGATTTTTCTTAGTGTGCTACTTCATGCTGTTCTGTCACTTCAACTTCTAATTGAATGCACTGCAAGCTAATGGTGTAATACGACACTATATAAAGAAGTGTCAAATAAAATAAATTATTTTCGTTGCCATTTTTTCCTATTTTGCTATTATAAGAGACAGAGGACAATGAGAGTTTTTGTTTGTCTGATTTTCTCTATAAAAATGTAAAAAATGACAGTGTTAGATTGTTCTATAAAACACTAAAGGCTTGGTGGAAAAAGGCGCCTAAAGCAAACGATGGCCTCTGCCTCTCAATACTAACACATTATCATCTCTCAGTGTAATTTTCAGCTGCTGTGAAGACCAATCCAGACCTGCCATCTCTCCAGCTCAGACATCAACTGTGTGAATTCTGATCATCACAGTTCAAGCTGAAACTAGAGCTGCAGTCCACTAACAGTGAAGGGTTTCTACAAACTGTGAAAATCTGTGTTGTTGCCAGACAAACGCCAAATTACAGAACCCACAAACTGTCCAATTATAAGACTGCAACAACAGCGCTGCTGGAATCATGTGTAAGGCTCTGTTCAAATAAACACACACAGACACACACACACACACTCACACACACACACACACACACACACACACACACACACACACGCACACCAACAGATCTGAAACAGTCAACACAAATGGTCATTTCTACTTGTTTCAAAGTCGTTTCCTTTTGTTGCTCTGAGCTGCTGTGGTTAGGTTTAGACAGACTGTGGCAGGTTTCTTCAACTGTCCATTTAAAACTGCATATTTAAAGCAATAAGGACAAAAATA
This sequence comes from Micropoecilia bifurca, assembly GCA_903067075.1. Lineage (NCBI taxonomy): Eukaryota > Metazoa > Chordata > Actinopteri > Cyprinodontiformes > Poeciliidae > Micropoecilia > Micropoecilia bifurca. The sequence continues at coordinate 49,264 of CAEGAF010006503.1, forward strand.
ATAAAAATAGACTTCTTAGTTAATGTCTGCACACATGTTTACAACAAAACATAATAGAACACATTATAAAGTAGGATTAATTAATTATTATAGCTCAGCAACTTAAATCAATAGCTCCTGAATTATTTTTGTTCAATTTAACTCATATTTTTTACATAGTAAAGACTCTTAAAAATGTTGGGCTTATATAAATTTTAGGAAAAGAATAAGCTGATTTAACTTTATGATTAACAAATATTTGCATTTTAAAACAAGTTTTGAATCTTAACAAAAATTCAGTCTTAAAATTCACATCCCAGTGAATCATTTGCATTTTTTTCTTCTTTGAGAATCACATAGATTGAGCAATGTTGATTAGATTTAACACAATTAGTGAATAAACTGAACTTCAAGATAAGTTTTTGTTTACCCTGCAGAATGCTGGTATCAGTAACTTGTGGTTTGTACAGATAAAGAAATGATCAGGTTCTCAATAGCATTTTAATAAACATTTAAATATGAAGAGTGTAATTGATAGTGTGTGTAGTAACCGGTGTTTACACAACGCATTAATGGCACCGTCCTTTTTAAAGTGAAGGAAGGTTCACAGAAAGACATTAAGCTCATTAGAGAGCTCTGGTGCTCAACACTGGAAAAGACACAAGAAGCAGAAATGTCTGATGAACTCATGTAACAGTCAATGACACATTAATGTCACAGTCATAATCTTCTCTGAGTCACAGCTCTAAATTCAAATACAAGTGACAGACACAGTGTACTTAAAGAATCATCCTCAGTTATAAATCATCACTTTTAGATCAAAGAAATTCAGAAAAATCAATTTTACATTCCAATGTTTCATCATATCAATGTTCAGAAGGTTTAATGTTTACACATGTGATTTTGAACTCTGTACAGTCACATCAGGGGGCCTTAATTATGCAATAAATCATCCTGTGTCAAACCCTCCATTAAACCTGTTTCACAGTAACCTGACGGCTTGAGCCCCTTTAGACCACAGATAAGAGGAAAGATTACAACCAGACTACTGGATATACCTACAATCAACCAATGGATTTCAGGTATACCAGTGAAATGAAGACGTATAATAATAAAACACTTATTATTATGAAATTTATTTGATAAGGACAGACACACATCGAATAAAACATCATCCCATGTTTGCGTCATGAATAGCAACAGCTAATTCCAAGCACTTATGGGTTTTTAAAAAGTGGCTCTAAAAATTGAAGTGATAATCATTTAAAATAGCACAACATAATATAAACAAACAGAGAAACGTAAAATATCAAAATGGGTACAGTTGTGTTTTTCACATAACCAGTTTTGTTTGTTTTTTGAACGTATTAAAACTGGTTACAGGCTTTAAACCAACAGGAAGTGATTTCTAAACTGCAGACATTTAAAAGTGTTTCTGTAAAATGTAATTGTTGATCCTACCAGTCCTTACAAACTCACTTTGTTAGTAACACATACATCCAGAAGCCCATTTCAAAAACACAATACACCTCTTATAAAGTACAATGTCATTGTTTGATTCTTTATTTAAACTGGTGAAACTAAGGATACTGTCTGCTTTTTAGAGCATGTAGATGGGATCTATGTTTTAGGTTTTATATCATATGTTGTACTTCTCACATCAGATCATGGGGTAACTCTACTCTGCTCACCCACAGCCTTATTTACAAGTAATACTTGTTCCATTGTTCTGATTTCCCTCTTACAGTTTCATAGTGATTAGTTTTTTTAGATGACCTTCCTCTGTAGATGGGTCTGCGGTGAAACATTGGTGTACTGACAAAAAAACATTTGTTACATTTGAGTTAGTTGTGGATGTGACCAAATATATAATATATAAATAATGGAACAAGTATGATCTGGCAAGAGCTAAAGCATTATGACATATTGAACAACTGTTGCTAGGAGCAAACTATTTACACTGAACTATGAATGAGACACAATTTGCTGCTTTTAACATAAACAACCACCTGGCCTGAAGCCATGGCATCAAATGACACAAAACCTGTCCAGGCAGAAGTTTTAAAAGCAAATATCTGTTGGTTCACGTTTAGCACGTCAGAGTTAAAAAGGCACTCAGAATGCAGTCCACCACCAAGGCCAATACTGAGGCCATTTATTTTCAAACTGTTTTTTAGAAAGTGATCAGAATAAATGTCAAAATGTAATGGACTTCTCATTTAATCATGCACTAAAACCCTCATGATGAGATAAGAGTTAATGGTTTTTACCAAACGACATTCAATGAAAAGAACAGAGTTCGGCAGTGCAAACCATGGGAAAGAGGGTTGTAATATACAAAGTGTGAATGTATAAATTATTAACATTAAAAATGATTATTATGGCAAGTCTCTCTACTTTCAGCCTCATTCACAAACAAAGAGCATCCAGGCTGATTGGATGTCTTGATATTCTATAAATGAACCTGTTCATACAAATCATTTCTATACATCTGCATAAATACTTTGCTTTTTTTATTAATGTGGGTTTAATTATTTATTACTGTAAAGCGGGTTTGTGTTGTTGCAGTTGAATATATATATTTTTTTATTTTCCACCTAAATCAGATTACAATGGGTCAATGTGCTCAGTATTTTGTGAAATTACAAATTACTTAACATTTGTTTCACTTCTGTTAATATCTATAAAAAGCGACATCATCACTAATTTTCAGACATTTTAAAGTCTACTCCCTTATGCTGGTTGTCTAAAACAGTTGATAAATCTTGGCATCAGATTTATTCTGACTAAATTAAAAAAGGGTCATATGATTTTTGAGATTTGAAATTAAAAGTTCAGGACTTTCATGCCTTTACTTTTTCAAAAGTTGGCCAGAAAGATTATACAATTACTTGTGATTTGCAAAACAATTTTTTTTATCCCACCTATGGTAGTTTTATGGTGATCAGCACATGAATGTCCTACAGAATGAAATATCAATATGTAAATTGGACAAAGATGGGATCACATTGCTAATCTTTCTGTTGAAAGATACGTACTTTTCTTAAGAGTCTTTGCTTCCCTAAAGCCTGAAACACGTGTAAATGTCAACTGCAGCACTTAAATGGAGCAGTGTGGCCAGTAAGCCGAGAGATGACTCCTGAAATGGCTCTCTAGCCGATTAACCCACTTTGATTTGCAACTCTGTCTAATCCGCCCTGCAGCAGGACCCAAGTACGGTGTCGTCATCAAACAAGTAGAGAAAAAAAACAGACATGAGACTGAAACCAGAGATAAAAAGAATATGGGCGAAATGCGAACATGAGACATACGACACGAGACGACTGTGAACTATGTTTTCCATTTGTAGTGTACAGTAAAGAGGCAGAATGCTTTGAATTCCCTGAGCTTCCTTTCAAATAAGACAGTCTGTTCTTGAACTACAGTAACAGAAAACTGTTAAGAAGGATAGTGAAAATGTTTAAGCAAGTTTCAGCATGTTTTGACTTTTTCCACTTAACCAAATGTTTAGCATGCAACATTCATTTGGATTTTGTTTTGGGTGGATTACTTGGGTTGTTGTCAACAATTTGTGTCAATTGCATGTCAGTAGAATTGCTATAAATATATTTTTTGAGAAAAACAATGTGTTCAGTTATTTTAGCCTCTGTTTATATGGATAAATAACTAAACTGCATCCTAAGTAGCCGTATTTTAAAACCTAAAAAGAACGTACTATTTACAGAAATAAAGCATTAATTAAGAATCAAAGACAATAAACGTTTGAAGTTTTATGTCACAATCCTCTATTTGCAACAGAAATGGTAGAAGTAATGAATAAAAACAAAATAATACATAACTTTACTAATATATCTACCCAAAATGTTAGTGTTTGAAGCAATAGTGTCTGATCTACAGTTTGAGTCTGTTATATTCTCGGTTACAAACACTACATATAGTTTGGGAGTTTTACACAGTAACAAGTTCTTGGGGAGGATGAGGAGAAATAAGTGGCATTGATCTAAGATGTTGCATTCATTAAATGCATTTGACATGTTCTTGAATAACTTATCACAAGTGTTTGTCTATTCAAAAACATCAAACATCTTTGCTATGAAGTTTTTCTAGAAATCTTAGTATAATAATTGCTACAATTATTATTATTATTATTATTATTATTATTATTATTATTATTATTATTATTATTATTATTATTAATGACAAATATACAGATACACAAATATACTGATATCAAGATTGAATTTTCAGTGCTTTGTCAATTTAGCACTGCTTTACCCACAGGATCATTCTAGTCTGGTCCTTAAGGCTGCATTTTAGAGAAGTTAAAACTCATACAATGAGGCAGTAAATATACTGTGTGATGTCTATTATATCCCTGTGAGAAGGGTTAGAACAAACTCTTCCTCTTTTATTGTCTCCCATGTTGCATTTATCGGCCAGATCATATTCAAAATGCAACCAACAGCCTTGTGGTTGCAGTATGTTGCACTGTTTGTGTTATCCATGGTCACTGTCCCTTCTTTATATATGCATGAATAAAATATGTAAACCCTTTCTTTAGCAAGAGATTCTGTATTAATGCATGTTCTTTTCATTGCATTAAAGCAGCCGCAGAATGTGATCCAAATGGATTACTTAAACTCTGCAGAGCAGCAAGGGTATTGAAACCTTCACACATCAATAATGCAAGTTTGAGTGTGGGTCGATTCAACACTTTGCTCACCCAATCCATGTATTCTTCCTTCTCCTCATATTCTTCAGACTTTCCTCAGCACATGATGTTCTGTTTTCTGGTTTGTAATTCCAGTGTTTTTTATTTAAATGGTCTCTAACCTTATTAGTTTCAAAACAAGAAACCCTGGTTACCTTTTATGCAAAAGGTAAAGTTAAATTACAGAAAAATTGGGCAATTGTATATTTTCATTTAGGGTTCAGCACAACATACATGAACATCTACTGTATATTTTTCAGTATACTTGTTTGTGCTACTCATGCTATGTTTGTTATAAGGATTTTTGGACTTGTTTTCAGGTGATTGTAAACTACTAATACAGATTATCTAAATTAGAGTGGAACTGTTAATAATAACACTGAGAAAAGTAAGCGTTAGCATTTTCATAACTCCCAAAATTAGGCTTCAAATTGTATTTAATGAAAATCTAGGGAACAAGTTATATCTGCTTGAAATGTGTGTGGTATTTAAACTAGTTTTTAGTGAGTATATAGAATATTATCCGACAATCACAAACAATAGATTGTGATCTTGGTTTAAAAAAATGTCTTTCTAAAAATACCTAAATGCTTAACTCCCCTAAAATTCATTAGTTATATGACTTTGTTCATATTTTGTAGATGACAAGGTTATATAAAGAACAAAGTTAGGAAATGTTTTCTAAATATTGAGCAGATGTTTTTTAAGAATATTAAGTGAAAACGTAAAGGTCAACTTAACTACAAGCAATAAAAAAACAAGGAAGAAAGTGCAATAAAAACTGAAAGCAGATTTCATTGTAGAGCTCAGACTGCAGGGTTGTTGTATATTGTCCATGGGACTCTCTGATGTCAGGCTTTTCATTATGGTTTGTCTTTCTTCATACTGGGGTTTGAGTGGCTCTCTCTTATTGTGTAATCCTTGTTCTCTTGTCCTTTGCAGGATTTAAAAAAAATAGTCCAATGTGCTGTTTCTCTCCCCCTTAATTACTGTTCACCTGCTGTTGGTAAAAAGGGTTCAGAGCTTTTCATTTGAAATGTTCTAACATCATGAATAGGTTTTCAGCCACATCTGATGCTGGTGTGACTGGATTTATTTTGAAAGCCTGTTTAAAAAGGCAACATATTTAGGCGGAAAAGCTGCTTCTCTACTTCAGATGGTTCTAATATATTTTATTTACATCTTTTATTTACTAAAAACATTTTAATTATGGTATAGTTTTTTATTGTTTTAATAAAATTTAAAAGTACCTACCAAGTATCAAAGATTGGTTCTATGGTAGAATATGGAGCAATCTGTTATCATTTTATCCTTTAATATAAAACATACTGACAAAAGTATAAATCCATTTTTATTTATGGTACATTCCATTTAAGCTGAAGCATAATTAGTGTCTAAAGTCCAAATGGATAACAAAGATAGATGATTTTTGTTCTAAACATCTATAAACACAATGAAATAACCAGGATCAATAATAGAACTTTCTATTAATTAAAGAGAGATTTTTCCAGCCATCTTCTCATATAGAGGTTAAGAGCCTCTGATGGAAATTCCTCCAAAATCCTGTAGCCTTTAGATGACAAGTTATGCTGATTCCAGCCACTAATGAATTAGGAGATCTGTCCAAATAAAGAGCAGAATATCGGAAGTGACTGTAAAACAGATTTAGACACAACACTAATACAGAATTAATATAATTTAATGGCTGTTTGGCCTGGATGATGTATAAGGCAATAACACATAAGTGCTTCATCCAACTTCCTTCCCTTTAATATCGCAAAGTACATCATAATGTATCACATCTGTATAATGTAAGCAGTCGGGCTGTTTTTGCAGCGCAATGTTTATGCATTTACAGTAGACATGTTGAGAGAAGGAAATCACAACATACTGACATTGTGGTGGAGTGGAGGGGTAGCTGGGGAAGAATTTCATAGCCTTCCTCCAACAATCAATAAGCTCCTCTTGACCTTTATGTGCATCAATAATAGTATTTCTGCCTTTTGGATGAGGATGAGAGTTTTAGTTCATCCTTAGACAGGAGTATTCCTCCCCTGTAAAAGCTGCTGGCTTATAATTCAAGTGTTCAGGGGCTGAACTAAAAGTAAATATTGAGAGTAGAATGGCAGCAGAGGATCACTGAAGGGAATTGCTTGGAGATAAAAGAGAGAGAGACATCTAGCAGTGGTACAACATGCTTTCTTATTCTCCATCCCTTTTTTCAAGAGAAAAATTGAAGGCTTTAGTAGCCAAAGTGCTCTGCCCAGACATCTTACACGACATCAGCATGCGATGTGTGTGTAGGACTATGTGTATGTCCACCTCTGATCCGTGCACAATGAACCCTCAGCACCAGCAGGTGCACAACCTTTCCCCCCAACATTAACAGCACAGTGGTTTCTCCATGTGGCAACTTGATAATGTTAGAGCTCCACCTTATGTCTGTCTCCATCCGTTTCTCTTTCTATTTATGTCACATGCTGAGGGGTGAAAATTTGACCCACAGGTCTTATACAATGGCACCCTATCTTTTTTACCCCTAGCAGGCCTGGGATCTGTACTGTGATGCTCACAAAGCTCTGACCTTTTCTGGATGTGCAAGAAACACTAGCAACAGCCTCCTTATTTCATGTCCGGCTCCAGGCCTGAATGACATTTTGGCCTCATGTTGTCTACATGATGCACGAGTATGAAAGGCTGCAGAAGTCCAGATATGAATACTTGCATAAGTATCCCTCTCTTTAACTTTTTCACATGTTGCAGCTTTACATCCATAAATTTGTAGCAATGCAATGTTTAATAAATATACATGAAGGATGCTGTGTAGATACCTGGTTCCACCTTTAATCAAAACCTGAAACATAAAGTCTAGTATGACAAAAAGTATCTAATTAGCAAAGAGTCTCTCAGTATAAATTTATCCCCTCTGTACCATGTAGCAATGGTACAGAGGAGTTAAGAGATTTATCGGAAAACATTTATGAAATAACAGTTTGAAGGAAACCAACCAACACTTGAGACAACTCTCTTTTACTGCAGCACATGAATGTATAAAAGCTACAACTGTACATAACCCTGAAAAATCATCCATTGATGGTAAAACCTTGTAGCATTATTGTTTGTGAATGATAGACTTCTATCATGGACAGAGAAGCTCATAATTAATGTTCAGCATGTTAAATGGTTTGAGACTGACATGAATCTTTACTTTCCAGTAGCAGAATCCTGAACGTACAACATGATACATATTCATGGGTGGAAACAGGCAAGTCAAAGTTCAGCTCTGAATCCAAATATAGACATTGACATTTATGAACGAATGTGAAAAACCTATGGATACTTCTGTAAGGCACTGAACATCAATACATGCTTTCTAATAATATCCTATCTTTGGATTCTAGTAGCATTTCAGTTTCAGTTCTGATTGTAAAACTGAAATAAAAAAATTAGTCTGTATTGTGGATTTGAAGACTGTTTCCTGATTGTCTTTTATGACAAAAAAACCATCTGAATTAACATCAGGTGAACCTCCATACTGACCTTTTGGATGGTAACTCATCTGTAGTCAACAAGAGACTTTGTTTTTCTTCCCTATTACATTGGTAATAACTGAATAACATGAGATTGTTTTAGAAGAAAACATTTAGCTTCATTTTGTGTCTGCTTCTAATGTGAAGTCTCCAACAGTGTACATAGGCAAGAAATAACCTTCTGCATCATTCATACAGAGCAAAGCATTGATGTCCTGCTCTGCCATAATGACAAAAAGGACACTGTTAGAAGCTTCCCTCTGTGACATATTTCCATTACCCTCAACTCAGTTCCCTATCTGTTCACTAAAAGACAGAACATAGGGCGGTTCTACCCATGCACCAAATAAGTGCCGGATAGGGAGCCAGATGGGGTACAGGAAATGGAAGAAAGGAAAGTGCTTCTACACCAGCTGCTATTCTGAAAAGTGGCTACATTTATATTAGTGGGGAGAGCAGATCAAAGAGGATGAGACCATTACACACACAGACACGTGGCCTTTTCTTTTTTACGAGGCTGCGATGGGTCAGGTGGTAATGACTCCCCTTTCACATTAGAGGGTGTTGAGGGAGCCAAACCCTCTCAAAGGATCGGGATGATCAAAGAGGCTGCATGGCACTCGCTTTGTATGTTAGCAGAGTTGGACTTTTTTGTTGAGATGTGTGTGCATACAGAAAACTTCAGCTCTAACTTGTTTTGAAGCAAGCAACTATTAGGTACTTTAACAGCTTCTCAAAGTTGCTAATGTTAAAAAAGAAAGGAGGGATTAATTTAGTTCTCTTTCTCCTTGATTATTGTTTTATTTTCTGGACAAAACATTGTGATCTTAGCTCTTGTCAAACGAACTTGTCGACAGTTAACAGTCTAACTATGTGGACAGGGAAAAGGTTAATGTGTACAGGGTTGAAAAATAAATCAGACAAAGCTACACTTGAGAGTGAAAGAGAATGAAAACCCAAAATTCAGTGTCTCATTAAATTAGAATGATGTTGAAAAGTTATAGCACATTCATAGAAAGTTAAGTGAAAGGAAAAAGTGTGGTAGGAAAGGATGCATCAGCAAAAAGGATAGCAGCATTCCTAACAGTATTGCTGAGCAAAATCCACGAGTGAATTTTGGGGAGCTTCTCAATGGAGATGCTCATTTCATTTTTCCAGCAGAACTTGGCACCTGCTCACACTGCCAAAGGTACTAAAAGCTTGTTCTTGGTGTTACTGTGCTTGTCTGGCCAGCAAACAAGCATGACTTAAACCCACGAGAATCTATTGTCAAGAGGAAGATGAAGGACACCAGATCCAAGAATGTAGATGATATTTTAGCTGCTATCAAAGCTGCCTGGCTCATGACTTCACAAAGCCACTTGGAAACAAATTTGGACTAATAATGCTGCCTCCACACCACAATGCATTGATTAAATAATTCATGCCAAAGGAACCACTGCAAAGTAATTAATGTGTGGAAATGAAGACTTCTCAGAAGCCTGACTTTTCTGTTTATAATATGCTCTTTACTGAAAATTTGCTCTGTATCTTTATGCGTATTTGTCTGTTTCCAAGTCTTCTGTGTAAATACAAGAGAACAGACATAACATATCAGGCTTCATCTTATCTGCAACTAAAACCTTTACATGACTAATATAAAAATGTAATTTTATCAGCTTTCTGGTGATTCTACCCAAAAAAAATCTGTTTTAAAAATATGCAATAGAAAAACATTACCTCAGTGTAGGTGAAGCACAGAAAGAAGCGTCTAACCAAAATAAAAGTAAAAACTTTGATGACAATGGATCTAAGAATGCATGTTAGCTTAAAAATGTTTTTTTCTCACTTTGTCACCTTAATCATGTCAGGAGTGACCAACCGTGATGAGATGCAGCCTCGTCTGTCCGGAAAAAAATAATAATCAAGTGCAGTTCTACAATTTCAACACTAAGAGGCGCACTTGTATGAAACTTAATCTCGGAAGCTCAGACACGCAACACCAACGTTCATCCACTGTGTCTCCGCTCCTTGAGAAACAGTGACGACAAACCGTCTACATCAGGAAATAAGTAAAACACACGTCTTGATCAAGAAATGTTCCTTCAGACATATTGAACGATGGGGCAATGTACTCTTCAAATATTGATTTTATAAAGATGGTGATTCTTGGAATGATACTTTCTCAGCTTCACAAATGTAAGTGCAAAACTTAAAGTAAAACATCTCTCTTTATCAAGACGTTCTAAGGGATCAGCAAAAATAAAGTCGTGACATCAGCCTTGCAGCTTTAATGGCCCTTGTCGTCTGAAAGTGGTCAGGTCAGTGTCACGTAAGTCCCCATAACGGAGGGCTTCCCCAATGCGCTTTGAGGGAGGGAAGAGAAGGGAGGAGGGAGGAAGGAAGGTGTCTCCCTTAGGAGGCGATTACAACCGGCACCAGTTTATTTAAATTATAAATGTTGTAGGTTTTCTTACCATGTTGACTTCTGACACCATGTCTATGCTGGCTATGTCTATATTCATTCCCACTCCAACTGGAGGACCTGGGACAGATGAAAAGCACAGTGAGCATCAGAAAACAGCAGGAGTTTCCACCAAAAGGAATCAAATGATTAAGTTTCATCAGCAGAAAGAGTTTAAAATAGGTGTGTAATGTGAACACAGATTAACACTTGTACATGTAGCTGTTGTCAGGCGGATGGTTAGTTCACAGGTCTCACGCCAAGGTTAGGATTAGATGCGCCGACCTGCAAAGTGTCTTCCACATATTAAATCACGATCCCTCCAAATATGCATTTCTGATCGCTAAAATATTAAGATATTAAAAAGAAAAAATCAACACGGAGATGAGTGACACAATTTTCTTTCTTTTTTTGTTTTGTTCTTTAATTTTTTAAAATATTTTGTGTTATTGATATCTGAGTATATGTTACTCATTTAAACCAGCATTACGGCAGGATGTTTCAACTTATCACCGGACTGTATCATGTAGATTGTCTAGGAATGTCTTATCATTAAAATTCTTAGATTAATGACACAAGTACTTTCGGGAATTGCAAACCAAGTTGGACTAATAACGCCGTACTTCTCCCGCCTGGCAAGGCTCAAACTGGAACAAAATGTTTGTAATGGACCTAATTACCTCCGAAATCTGGCCTCAGTCGTATATCATAACCTTTTAACAGTCTGTCCACCGTTTCTTTGACCAAAGGCATATTGCTAGGGTCATTTACACTGGCGCTATAGGAGGAAGAAAAGACAGAGAAAGCAGAGAGCAGAGCTTTAGAGACGGAGAACTGCTGTGCAATACATGCCGTTTGTTTTGCATCCCGCTTGTGAGACAGTCACACTTAGTAAAATGAGTGGAACATCCTCCGACCTCCTTTCACTCACCTTTGAGCGCGTAACACAGCAGCCATGAAGAACATCAACCAGACACGCGTCGTCCTCATCCCTCTTGCGCTCACGGCTGCAATTTAAAAATTATGTGGTTTTCGGTTTCTTTTAGTGAAGACTTGACGAGGTCTAAGTTGTTCTCGCCAGTGCAGTAATTCCAATACCGGGCGCATGCGTGTTTCAGATCACAACATCAAGAAGCAGCAGCCGTGCTGCTGTTGATGCCAGTGGCAGATCCAGACAAGAGAGAATTTAAAGGAGAATCATGACTCCGTGTTACCCAAAAAGGATAAGGGGTCTTCATATATTTAGGTTCTGTTTTAAGTGTTTAAGAAAAAAAAAAAAACGGGGGGGGAGAGGGAGATGTGGGGGACCGTAAGAAAAAAAGTTTAGGAAAAAAGTGAGGAAATGTGGGTGGGGTGTTCGCTTTCCATTCGCTGTTCCTGAACCTGACGTTCAGCTGACACTGAACAAGTCCTGCAACCCGTAGCTTGGTCCAGCAGAGGTACTGGAGACCCGACAAAACAACTCCATCCATCCATCCATCCATCCATCCATCCATCCATCCATCCATCCATCCATCCATCCATCTATCTATCTATCTATCTATCTATCTATCTATCTATCTATCTATCTATCTATCTATCTATCTATCTATCTATCTA
>CAEGAF010006514.1:0-13770 GCA_903067075.1 Micropoecilia bifurca
TTTTTAACACCACATTATGTTTTGTGATCAACACTACACTGGTGTTACTTTTAATATATTTTAACACCAACACTGTTGCAAATGTTAATGTGACACTCTGTAGTGTTGAATTTAACACCAGCTGACTTGGACACATATAGACACTTTTGGGTGTTAATTCAACACTGGCATTTTTACAGTGTATAATGACACAATCTTGCTTGTCCAGCTCCAGTGTCTTACCTCTTTCTTAAAAGCCAGATCGGACATGTTCTGTGAGTTGTCGGTTTCCTGAACTTGATCTGTACTGTCCGAAACACCATTGACAGTGTCGTCTTTCTCGCTTTCTTTGCTCTCCTCTCCATTCAGTTGTGTTGTCTCAGCCTCCTCACTTGTTTTGTCTTTGACTCTGTTAGTTTCTCTGCCTTTGCTCGGTGGTGTCCACTCACTCCTCTCCTCAGCATCGCTAAGTGTCTCATCGTTCTCTTCCTGTCTCATTTCTTCCTCTGAGTCTTCTTCGGCGCTCATCCCGTGCTCGTTGTCGTTTCTGTCATCTGTATCATCACGATTGTCAACAGCTGCAACCTGTGCCACCTCAGTCATGTTTGTGCCACGATGACAAGTTGACAAACAGGATTTGTTGTGATTGAAGCTGCAAACCAAGGGGAGAGTTGGCCATAATCAAGTTAGCAATACAAATGGAAACATTTTATAACACTTAAATTGCAGTGGTACAGGTACATTATTGGAATAAACAATTATGCTCTCCGTTTATTTCCTTTAATAAAAAGTTGTTCTATCTTTATGCCTCTGTCTCTCTGTAGCTCTGCACTGAACAAAGTCAATAACAGAGCAGCTGCTTTTTTATTTCGATAGAGAGTACTCCTGGCTCAGTTCTTCTGTTTTTATCTGAACAAAGCTATTGACCATGCTGCTGCCATTTTGCTCTGATGAATCCCTTTCCACTGATTGATATTGAATAACTATTTAAATCAGAGATTGAATTAGACCAAATTCAGCAATAAAATCTGAAACTAAAGAGTTTGATTAAATTATGTTGGATCTGGATTCATTTGAGCCAAACTGGATTCAAAATTATTAGGTCTGAACTGAAACTGTTTGTCTTTTTAAAGTGCCTTAAATTTTGAATTGTCCCATATATTTAATAAATTCAATAAAAAACAAACAAAAAAGCAATTATTTTCCTTCTGCTTGTGTCGGTTGCTGCCACTGGTAATGAAAACAAATGAAGTGATGTCTTTTCCATAAGATTTTGGCCAAAATCTTAGTTACATTCTTCGTATTAGCATTTTTTTATCACTGCAACTTTGCACCACAGTTAACGTTTTCAGTATTTTATTTTTCAACATTAATAGTTAGAGTTTTTCTGATGTAAACTTAAAAGCAGGTTTGAGGTGAAGCCGGCCACAGGCTGTTGAGAAAGAGTGCAGTGAAGGCCTGCTTGCTCCTATTTATATCCCACTTATGCGCCCAGAACATGTGATCATTGCTATTTGTAATGAGTGATAGGCAGTTGGACAAAGATCAAGCTGGCACCCACATGTCGCCTAAAGGACCCTCCAAATGACCAGACTCAGAGCTCAACAACTTGGTGAACAAAGTCGTCCCACTGTAAAACAGTCCCTGTTTATCAGCATCCACACACACCTTCTATTCATATCTGATTATCTTTTTGCTGTAAATCAGAAATTTACAGCAAAAATCCACTCACATAACCTGGAATCCAGGTTGATTCCAGGTGAATCAACCTGGATATACCGACCCTCTGTTGTTCTGAAAAGGATGAGTTGTTAAAATAAAAGTTTAAAAAGAGCATCTTTCTATATAACATTTTCAAAAGCCTGACTGGCTCAGATATATTACTGTTTAGTCAACAGCCTTTGATTTTCAAACCGGATGAACACCAGGAGCACAGAACGATAAATATGGGATATCACCTGTCATTTTCCTAAAGCATGCATGGCAACATGTCATCTGGAGCTAAAATTTACTGAATCATAGTTACATAATATATCCTGTCGACTTCCAAACTATCATCAGTCTACATATTTTATTGACTGAACAGGAAAATGTACTTATTTCCAATAAATCTAATCTACAAACCTGAATAAAATGTCTAAGATCTTTGTAGTAACACACCACTGACTGAAGAAAATTGTGCTAACTGAAAAATTTTAGTTTCAGCAGGTGCTGTCCTATTTTAGTACACAGCTGGCACAAGAATTCATGACGAAAATAAATGAGTTTGACACATGTTACATGGAAAGATTCAAGTGTTATCACTACCCTAGTTCTGTGGGCCTTGCAGTGAGTGCATGTGAAGAAAAAGTGTAATTTACCAAAACGCAGCGGACTTGTAACAGGCTGGAAACAGCTAACTTTTCCAGACACTCATGAACAAACCTGTTAGATAAAATGCTGCTCACAAAGTTGAGTGTACACGTTTTCATTATTTTGCCACTCCTCTACTTATTGTGTTTTAATTTTCACTTTGATATGTTTAGAAAGGATAATTTAACACAATTCTATGTCCAAAGAAAAAGTCAGTTATTTCATGTGGAGAGATAAAAGAAAAGGGCAATTGTGTTCTTAAATAACAAAAAAGAAAGTCTTACCTTCTGGTTGTTTTAGTCCTCAAGTTTTGATTCAAAAATCCTCTTTGTAGATTAAAATCTCAGACCAGTGAAGTCAGCTATGCGAGACTATGGGTGAGGTGTGACCACGGTTTGAACAGACCCTACTGGCTGCTGGTTGGGGGTCAGTGAGGCGTTTCCATAAAAGTACCGTTACTTTCTGCCGGATAGCATGCAGGCCTGTCCCACATTCAGCTGTTGCCCAGTTTGCACGTCTGCACATGTGCACCAGCACTAGTCACAGCTGCATAAATAGGAAACTGCTCTTTGTATTTATTTTTGATAGAAATAGTCACTTGCATTTTATCTGGACTAAACTGACTACTGCTATTTTGACCTACAGAACAAAATAAAGAGGAAGGAAATTCCCCTTTGCCCTCTAAACTCTGAAAAGTGTGGCATGCATTTATAATCAGCTTTTTTTTAAATCTGACACCAGTAGATAAAATCTAGTGCAATCGTTAGCCTTCTGAAATCACTTAATTGGAAGTTAGTGGTTGTCCATCTGTGCATAATTTCAGTTCCATATAAGTAGTGAGCATTTTGGTTGCAAGTCAGGAAACACTTAGATTTTCTATTTGTTTTAAATCCTAATGTTTTTCTCTAGATTAATGAGTTACAAATTTTCAGGAGGGCTTAATGTTTGTACCAATGCATTACTTATATTTATAAAGCCATATTGGATAGAAGGGAGTTTTGTTGTTTTCCAGAACTTGAAAATCCAACTTTCGGAGTATAAAAAGAGAGCAGTGGACATAATGTTATTGAAAAAATAGCATCATGAAATCCAAGCAACACACCAGATATGTCAGGAGTAAAATTATGAAGAAGTCTAAAGCAGAGCTTAGTCGTGAATAACAAGCAAGCACCTTTGTCCGAAAATTTAAGAGAATGACATAATTATAAACCTATAAACACTTATTCGTCTACCCAAACCAGCAACCCACAGAAGCAGAGGATTAATCAGAGAAGATGTCAAGCTACCCATAGTGACGCTACAGAACTAAACTATTAGTTGTGCACTCACAAAGTTGGTCTTTATGGAGGAGTAGCAATAAAGTCATTATTAAAGACAGTCATCAGATGTGGAAAGCAGGAAGACAGACAGACAAGCTCAAAAAACTCAAATTGTAATTGCAGCTATAGGGGTTCTACAGGTGCTTTATTTGGGGAGCTGAACATAAAAACAAATTATTTGTTTCCAATTAAGAATTCTGTTTTACTTTGTATCAATCTATTACTTTAAAATCTAGTGAAATACTCTGGAGGTTTTAAATCTAATATGAGTAGATGTGAATACATTTCAAAGGGGATAAATACTTTGGCCAGGGACTCTACACATTGATTTTAAACCCATGACCTTCAAATTATTGTCTACATATTGATCAGGGAAACCAACAGCAAACTGACTGAACTTTCTGTACATGTACATGTTAGTGTGTACATGTTATACACGTCTGAAGATGTTTGTTTTGGACTGAATTCTAAAAGCAGACTCTGATATTTGTGGTCTGCTTGTTGTCTCCTTAGCAGCAAAATTCCTTACTTATCAGTTGGGAAAGCTGTTTAGGCTTTTGTTATACCAAAATAACAACGCTGCCATTCTGGTATGCACTGACCGTTAGAGAACTCAGTGACATGAAACAGTGTGTGTGTGTGTGTGTGTGTGTGTGTGTGTGTGTGTGTGTGTGTGTGTGTGTGTGTGTGTGTGTGTGTGTGTGTGTTGACAAACTAAGGCTTCATATATTTCAGATGTCAGAGGTCACATATAAGTCTATAATGAATTGAACTGAATTGAATTCAATAGCTTAAATCAGCTAAATGGGGATGGGTACCTGCTTATTGTGTATGGAGCTAAATAAATATTCTGTAGAGTCACTTAGTCTCATCCATGCAGAACTGTTGCTACACTGACGAAACCAGCCTGGAAATATGGAAAATAAAATTTTCTAAACAAACATTTTGCTCAAGCTTTCATAGTGCTAGCATAACCTTTGCATTGTAATAATGTTTATGTTTATTGAGCATATTCCAAGGCTAAATATAATAAAAGCATTAAAAGCTAGTCTGTTTCTGGAAACAGTTGGTATTAGTTGGGGCTTTGGGAAACCCCCGAGAATCAGGGTCAAGGCTTGGGCTGCTGTTCTCAGATGTGTAACCAGACACTCACTGTGTCATTGCAAATGAAAGAAGCAAGACAAAATAGTTCTGGATTCCTTCGAGAAAACTCAAAGGATTCTTTCAAAAGTCTGTGCATAATCACTAAAATATTCATTTTTTAATTGCATAATGTATAGAAATTAAATGTTAGAGAGTTACTTCATACACGAAGCAGCTAAATGATGTCATTTGAGCTCCTCAAATATCCTTAAAGCCACCACAGGAGTCCCACCTGTCTTTGTCATAATATTTGTATCGTCATGTTTATGCATTTCTGCATCCATCTTCAAAGGGTTTGTGATTTTGTAAGTGATATTTTAAATGTCATGCAGATCAACCTTCCCCTCAATTTGGGGTCTGTGCTGCGAACTATCTGGGCCCTGAAAGCTTCGTCCCACTCTGTCCTAACTGCTGCCGGACAACAAGGACACTGCTTTAAATAGAGCTGCAGCTGTGGCAACTAATCAACAAGGAAAGGACAGCTAACCTGAGTCAGACTGGGCCTTAGCGTCAGCTACTATGGCAATGCCCTCACACCCTTCTGAATATGTTAGTGGTGGTCCAGAGGATTCAGTAGACCGGCTCAGCAGGTCAAAACTTCCTCATGTGCTGGTGGAGAGACACACCTCTCTACACCCACGTAAAATCTTTAATGTCTCTGCGCTAACACTGATTTTCATGCATTCTCACATCATTTAATTTCCGAGAAACGTGGGGTTTGGGCCGCGTTTCTCGTTTCATTTTTACCCAGGAAGCACAATGACTAAATCGTGAGTCAAACAATCACTGGGACTGACTACTATATATTCCATTGAGGACTGTAATTTTAACATTACATGCACCTTTTTGAACAGGTGAGGGCGCACTTTCTCTGTTTATAATCAGACATTAAAGCAACTTGAAACCATTCCTCCCCCTGACACCTCCAGACGTGGGCCCCAATGGACCTTACCAAGCTTCGCCCAGAAACGCCCCTTGAAAGTCCCACGTGGCTGCATGTCTCACAAGCAAAGCCTCGCAGAGCTTAGTTTTTATGTCTAAACATGGCATCTTTCATTTCGACTGACTCTCTGCAGAGTATTTCTGAGTCGACTAGTGTAGCATTTCTGCCGGATTTTCAAAAAATATCAGCCACAACAATGGACAGGGGAACCAACAAATTCATGTCATCTTTTTTGGACGATATCAAGGTGTTTGAGCCATGCGATGCCTCCAACATTGTGCGCATCACAGCTGAATGCTACCGGTCGATGAGGAAAACAGCAGATCCTCACACCCTCAGCATAAATATAGCCGTGGACAAGATCACTGATGCCTATTGTTCTTGCAAGGCTGGGTAAGTCGGGCATTCATGGTTTTGAGGGTTACTTTTGAAATCACTGATTTCTGTTGTTGGAAAATGTTTGAGTGTGCCTAGGCCTGATACATGGTACTCGGTACTAGCGTGGCTAACACGATTACAGTTTAGTAAAAAGCCTTTTCAGGTAAAATAAAATCTTTAATGTATGTCAGATACGATACACATTGTATATTGATCTGTTCAGCTAACGTAAGACTGTGTAACAGACAGGCTTCAAGGTGTAGAAGTTGTATCGGTACTGCCATTATGCTGTACTTGGCTAAAAGGTTTTCATAATGGATGTGTTATTATTGACAATTATTATTTTCCTTATTTCATACCCAAATCTGCACAACACTCAGATATCCATGTACTGTGGTAAAAGGAATGCAGTGGGTATACTCTCATGTTTTTGTATTTTATTTTGAAATGGGAACACTGTATGAAAGTTGAACAACATTGTAGTATTAATGCCTGTAAAGTCTTTATAGTTGCACAATTTGTGCAACAGAAGCTAGCAAGTCTTTCCCAGTTGTCACTGCTAAGTGCTCAGCTGTTATGGGGGACAAATAAACTCCGCCACAGAGCAGGTGCTCTATGATTCACTACCAGAGCTAAATTCAACAATTCTCAAAAATAAACAAGCTGGAGTTCTAAATTATATGCTAAAATGATATTCTTCCAGGTGGTAAACCACTCAAATAAAAAAAAATAGACATTTCTAACTGTCTTTTGATAGACATTCCAATTCTAACAAATACATCTGACTTGATTAAGCAATTGGATTTATCTTCACCCTAATTCAAAAACTGTTCCCAAGCCTAAAATAGACTGAGCTATTTTTGCACCTTTACTATGCACATATCACTGTGTCACAATCAATCCTGACGTCACATGCACAGATTTAGATCACTCTCACTGAACTTGTTCTTAAAGGTTGGTGTGGAATGTGAAACTATTATTTACAATAGTAACTGAGTTAGTGGTTTATCTTCATTGAAAAAAGAGCACATGCACAGACGAAATATGATTGACTGAATGTTTCTTAAAATAATTCTGTAAAATTAGCTTTTTTATACATATAAAAACATTTTTTCATTAGACTCCTAAGAGGTTTTTCTGTTTTACCTTATGTTGTATCAAGGTTTTTCTGTTTTCCCCTTATGTTGTATCATGGTGCTGCTGAAAGGTGAGACTCCACCCCACACTTGTGTGTGTGTGTATGTAGCTTCCTGTGAACGTTTTTTTTTTACCTCCTCTCATGTACATTGTTGGCATCAATCACATCAATTTCAACAACTTCCTGGTTTGGTGTTGTGTCGAAAAAAGCGTCCCTCCTCTGAAAATCCTCCATTTCGCCTAAACATTTAGTGCATTGGAATGCCCTTTTTTTTTTTATTAAGCATGAAAATAACGTTTTGGGGTTCTAATACATCGGGGACCAGGCAATTTCTTAACATTATAAGACAAATGTCTTAGCATTGAGACATGGAAAACTAGGGGAAACTAGGCTGTCATATAAATGTTATAAACAAACAAACACACAAGTAAATAAATAAATAGACATTCTAAATAGTGAACATTTTGAAAATCACCCCTTAACATTAGACAAATAAGCTGTGGCGGCGCGTTTATGACGAAGGTTGCTTTTAACTGTAGGGACGCTTTTTGCGGCGTCACACCGGGAAATCCTGACATTATCGCGATAAACTGACTGCTATGCAGTTCAGTTGCAGGGGCCTGACGCTGGAATGCGAAACTACAAGTTATTTCGCCGAAACAAACAAACTGAAAAACATCTCCCCGTGGTTTCCGAAACATCGAAGCGTCACTTTGGAGTCAGCAATGGTTTTAAACGTAACAGAGACTTTTAACCAATGGTAAGTTTAATGAAATCGTTGACTGGCTTTAGCAGAGTTAGCTTGTCCGTTAACAGCCGGGGGACTGTGACAGCTGAGCAGCCTTAGGTTAGCATTAGCAAAGTTAGCTGCTTGGCAGTTTAGGAACTGAGTTAATCTTATTTAAAGAGTCATCCTGTTTAGAGGATTGGACAGCTAAATTAGTACAAGGTGACATTAGAAAATCTCTCAGGAATAGTAACTCCGTGCCTCAGTGCGACCACGCAGAACACAGGTGCGGCTGTTTGTTTGGGTGACGTTCCGGAGGCTAACTGACGTTGATAAGTAGCCTGCTAGCTGACGGCGGTATGTCGTCGTTGCCTGGTGCAAAAGTATGGCGAAACAAACAGAACAACAGGCGCCTTGCAGTTCTGCATTAATGTGAGTGAATATGCACAAGCCTCGCTTAAGTTGTTCCTGCGAACGTAATGAACTTTAATTTTTCACGTTGATGAAAAATGTGCATTCTTGTTATTGACAGTTGAAGCTTGCTATGCCCCTTAAGGACTGCTTCTCTGATATCTGTAATGACATTACTGCTGACACATAGGGTGTGTTTGAAGCATTCGGCAGGCCAACAGGTTTATTGCAAGCTTTTCCCTCCGACATGTGAGCTTGATCACCGGTTTTATCGTTTACTACCCTCTGCTTCTTCAGGGGATGAGACGACGCCTGCACCTTTGGGCCCTTTGACTCTCTGTGTGGGTTCAGGATGGCGCAGGGAGGCTCTCAAGTCGACTACCACGTCCTGCAAGACCTCAAGCAGCGATTCCCGGAGATCCCAGAGGGAGTAGTTTCTCAATTCCTTCTGCAGGTAAATGCACACTGCAGATGGGTATGAGCTTTTTTTTTTTTTTTTTTTTTAAATGTATATATTTATATATATATTATTGGTTTTCTGCCCCTATTTGTCATAGAATAGTTTTTGCCCCAACACATTTCTTTTCTCTGCAGTATAGTAGTGTACTATAGAAAGCAGATAGATTTGTTCAAATGAATCATTTTGACTTAAAGCTGAATATCATTCATATGCATTATGACATATTTTTGCTAGGTTGTGGCATTTAGATGTGCTTTGTAAAAAGATGCAATTCTATTTTAGCTGTCATTTTCATTTATATTATTTTACTTGAAAATGAGTCCCAAATGTCTTCATAATAAATCAGAGGTGTAAATCTAAACTGTAATGACAATCTGGTGGTTGCTTACACATTGTATGACAAATATTTGGCTTTTAAAATTTCACAGTTCCTTTGGCAATGAAGAAATAAAAAAACAAGAAGAAATAAAAACTAAATGTAATTCTTGTTATATAATGCAGCTATGCTTTAGGGTTATGTGGTAAGATTGTGGTGAGTTTGGATAGTTGCAAATTTACCTTTTATCTTTTGTTTTTATAAAAGCAGAATCTTTGTAGTTAAAAAGTATGTAAAACTAAAAGTTTAATTTATACACAGAAAGTCAACTTTTTTGAGATGATCCACTGGCTCTTACATGGCTCTGTGTTCTATCCCACAGAGCCATGCAAGACTAATTAGTCCTCTTTTACTTGAAAATTAGTTACTTAAAACTATGAGAAATGTGCAATATGTAAATAAATAAGCGCCATAAGTTTTGGTGTCGCACCGGATCCTTGTTTGCAACTTTCCTCCATTTTCTCCCCCTAATTTAACCCACACTTAGTTAGTGTAAGACATTTATGAAAGACATTTTAGTGTTGCAAATATATGATCTTTCAGATAAAAATATCCACTAGTATACAGTACAGTGTATGCTAGTGTATACTCTCTGCAATCTCTCTAAATAATTTGGTTTCATAACCACTGGTTACCATCTTCTAATTCCTTTTATTGGCTTGAGCTGTAAAGTTGTTGGATGAACTTTTGAACTCTGTTATTTAAGAGCACTGAAATGATCTTCTCGGCATTTCGACTCTTTCAGAACAACAATAATCCGGATGTTTGCTGCCACCTGCTGTCCCAGGAGAGTAACAGATATCTCTATGGTGACTTCCATCACAGTCCGGAGGATATGCGAATGAGTCGAAACCACATGCTACACATTAGCTTGGGCTACCCAGGTTCAGAGGCTGGAAAATCAAACGGAGGAGGAGCGGCAGTGGGGCGCTCCTTGGTGCACAGCACCAGCGACGGTCACATCGACCCTCAGCGGCCGAGCTACCCTGAACCCCTGTCGGCTCCCGCCACCATGGCGCCCTCCCCCAGTTACAATCCTTTTTTTATGAACGATCAGAGTCGCTCATCCAGCACACCCACGCCTCCTCCCACAATGCAAGGCATGTCCCCCACGTGTACGCCAGTTCCCCGATATCCTATGAACCCTATTACTGTCACTCTTTCGCAAAACATACCTACAGTCCATCAGGCTCTGCAGATTCCTCCAGGGCACTATGTTAACAGCACCAATACCCCCCTGTACATTAGGCCCTCCCCCTCTCAGAGCCCACAGCCAGCTCCCTGGCCGTCCCCTGGAGCCCCCGTCTACCAGCATCAGCAGTCCCCGTACAGTACCCCCACATATGGCTCCCCTTACAGCTCACCTCAACATCAGGTCCAGCCGCAGCCACAACCACAGCCTCAACCTGGGCACCAGCAATACGTCTTCCTCCCCATTAGCCCCCCAAACCTCACAAATATGGCCTACCATCACCAGCAGCAACCTCCGCCACAGTACAGGCCCTACCAACCAAAAACCCCTCTCACAAAACAGATAGAAATCACCCTGGAAGGACCAAGGCCTCGCAGCAACTCGCCAGTTCACACCCCACACCCCCAGGGCTCGCTGTACATGGCAACAAGCCCCTCACCCAGCTCCCCGTCGCGGCCCATCACGATCAGCGGGCCCCCTGGACCAGCGACTTTCCATCCGGGAATGTACTTGCAGCACCAAGGCAACACGAGGCCTCTGCCGGCGTCCTCCCCCCAGCCAGGCCAGTCTGCCTATACCTTCAAAATTAAAGTGTCCCCTGGAGGCCAGGTTCAAAGACCACCCAGCTCACCACCTGTCGCTGAAGCTGAGTCTCTTCTCAACATTGTAGATCAAGGTGCGCACAGCGCCACCCCAGCACCCATCCTGCCCATCTCCGCCCTGCCTGCGAACATCGCCAGTCAGTTTCAGCAATTACCCCGACGCTCAAGCTCAGCCTCTGATGACTATGCCTACACACAAGGTAAATGTGTTAATTATGTGTTATTTTTTTATTGTTTGTTTTTAAATTGGCTTTGCGTCCATTTTAGGGTGTAAAGATTACAGATGCACCCGTCAGTCAACCAAGAGTGAAGTTGAGGGATTTTCCCTTTATTGCTTCTAATTGATAGTTACCATATTTTCCGCACTATAAGGCGCATCGGATTATAAGGTGCACATTCAAAGAATGGCCTATTGTAAAACTTTTTTCATATATAAGGTGCACCGCAATATAAGGCGCATAGACGCTTCAGTTTGGGTTGCCAATTTGTTCCGTACTCTATTATTACACATCCACATTTGCAAAGAAGTGATCCCCAAGTACTTTATATAGTATCTGCCCCAGTCATTGTTTCACTCACGGTGTTGGTGTTGCGATATTGTGCCCAACTGCTTTCTGGGTAACACAGACCAACCGACACACTGCTGCCGCTGTCTCTGTCTTTGCTCCCCCGCCCCTCCCCCCGGCTTTAAATGTATTATCAAACTTTACGAACAAACCAGCGTTCTGACAACTATCCCAGCATGCACCACACACTTCTTCTTCTACGGGGAAAATGAAGTCGGCGGCTGCTTCCCGTAGTTGCTAGACCTGTTGTGGCTCAATATTGGTCCATATATAAGGCACACCGGATTATAAGGCGCACTGTCAGCTTTTGAGGAAATTGAAGGTTTTTAGGTGCGCCTTATAGTGCAGAAAATACGGTAGTTGATAAAATTCTGAAAACTCCAATAGTGTTGTACACTAAATGACTGAAGACTGATTTAGACTTTTGGTCAATAATTCTGTTTTTCCATTTAACTCTTTCAATAACAATTGGTAATGAGTCATTAATGTCCTCTAGTAAAACAGTAGCATGAACAGGAAAATACCCAAATTTGAATAACAAATAATGTTCCTTTCAAAGCTGTGATCTGTTTGAGTCAAACTTTCCAAGGTAGCAGCTGAAAATGCAACAAAAACTTTCCTCTGAAGTCACAATTCCTACTTAGAAAGTTGCACATTCACAATGGTGCAAGTTGCAGATGTTTTCATTTAGCAAAACGTTCAGTAGTTTCTTTGTAAACTAGTGCTACATGCAATACTCAAAACAATTTTTGTACATTTGTTGCTTTACTGAAATGGAGATGCACATATAAATTATCCAGAGTCATAATTGTAAAATAATGAATCATAGTTATTTTTTATTTTTATTTTTTTAATCTCTTCATTACTTGCATCGGAACTGAGAACATGTGCATTTTCCACACTGTACATGTGGCTAATTTACTTCTAAAGTTATGAGCAAAAGGTCTAGCCAATTAAAAATGTATGTTAAATAAAATCTGACAAAAAGCAAAGTTAGAAGGCTAACATGATGCAACAATGTTAGCCTTGTGTTTCATTTCGTTCATTCTTCTTGATGTCATTATCAAATTGAAATTTTAAAATTCCTTCTTGTTTACTTAAAATTGTAGATCTTTGCATAATTTTTCAGTTTGCTGCCTGATATTTAACCCTTACAACCTCAGACATTTCTTAAATTGTCTGAGGTTAAGTGATTGAAATCCAAATGTGTTTTGCTGGGCAATCTTTTGAATTTCTCCAGAGTGTAATTGTTAGCCTCCTCTAACTGTGCTTTAGCTGTGCTGTTTTTTTTTTGTGGCATGTTTTGATCGTGTTGTCATGTTGAAGAAAGAACAGAGCGCTGAAGAGAGAAATGGCTGTGAATTAAACAGTGTTTCCTCACTGGTGCATTTTAAACACCTTTATAATTGATGTCCGTCCCCACAGCTCTTCTGCTCCACCAGCGGGCGCGGATGGAGCGTCTGGTGAAAGAGCTACACATGGAGAGGCAGAAACTAGAGCAGTTGAAGACTGATGTCAATAACATGGAGTACGACGCCCTCCAAAGGCGTTTTCGACGGGTCAACTCCACACATCTTGTTCCCAGAGTAAGGATCGCAATATGTAGAGCCTTAAAAAAATAATTGTACCCCTTGCTTTGCTTTTTTTGTCACAATTTTTCAGACCATCAAACAAATTAGATCAAATTAAGATAATTTGAATACTTTCCAAAGCTTGTTTTAATGTTAATGTAATGTTAATGTTTTGCAGTGTTTTAATTCATCAAAGGATAAAAGCAAATCAAACCAACTTACTATGTGTCAAAACAAAGATTAGCCACTTTCCTCATTCAAATTCACTCAGACCTATTTTCTACCAGAATGCAGCAGTATCCCAGAAATATTTCTGTTCATCATAATAGAAACAATCTATAAAATACTTCATATTTTTAATAAGGAGATTGTGAAAGTTGGATCGGGAATATGAAATGTTTTAAGTCGCACCTAAACTGACCGGGATGTTTTCATTGACTGCAGCCGGAGGAGATTACCCGTCTTCGAACTCACAACAGACAACTGCAGATTGATATTGACTGCACATTAAAGGAAACAGATCTGCTGCAGTCCAGAGGTAGAACACACACACACACACACACACACACACACACACACACACACACACACACACACACACACACACACACAC
>CAEGAF010006526.1:0-15632 GCA_903067075.1 Micropoecilia bifurca
GGGTTATAAGGCGCACTGTCGGCTTTTGAGGAAATTTAAGGTTTTTAGGTGCGCCTTATAGTGCGGAAAATACGGTAATATATTCTTCACTGGTTTCAAATTCAGTGCATCGCTGTTTGTGATTTTTAGAATTTTTTATTCTGTTGGCAATAAACAAATCAATTAAAGTATCTAATTTCAGTTTGTAACATTACATCCAGACCACCTTAGATCAGGTCAAGCTTAAAAAGTGCAACAACACTAAAATTAAACTGGACTATAGTCTACACTGAACACAATTTACAACGCACTGTTTTCACAAATGGCATCGTTTGACCAATCTTGTCAATTGAGATTATTTACTGGAGCTTGATAATCGTTTGAAACAGTAGAATAGTTGTTTTCTTGAGTGCCTAACCGGAGGTGAACTTTGGTGATGTCATATCCATCTGTCTACGACTACTGCCAACGCATTAGAAAGCATGTATATGCCGTCTTAACTTGAGCACTCTTAGTTTCCCTTTTTGTTTTAGTGTGTAGCCTGTCACAAAGCATTCGGATGTAGAATTTCTTATAGCTGAACTTAAAATAAGCCTCTTTATCTAGCTATGTTTCCCTGTTAGAGCTATATTTTATCCCTCGCATGGCTAAATTCATGATATAAAATTCGTGATAGGTGCACATACAGGTTTTGCTTTACAAAGACTGAATTTTACACTAGTACGTGACATTAGGAGTTGTGAGAAAACAGTGGAAGATAATGCTCTGAGAGAGCTCTCATCTATTAAAGTGAAAACATCAAAATTACAGTCTCTACTAAGCTAAAATCTCTTAATAATCTTCTGGATTTAATTAGACAACTAATGAACACAACACATGAATACTCTGAGTAGTAACAGTCATATTTGAAAAGATTTAAGAAGCAAAAAACTCCCAAGCTATGAATAATAAAACAATGGTAAGGTCGCTCCAGATTGGAACAGTGTGATTTCCAACCCATAACCAAACATATTTGTGCTATTTTAGGACCCAACCCTCCTCCATCTAAGCCTTCTCTGGGCTCTCCTCCAACCTAAGAGAGAACACTCCTTCTGCTTACTTTACCTGAATCTCGGCCCGTCATCCTCAGCATGCTGGTGGCCAATCTGTTCAGTGTCCACTTATCCCAGCTGGGACTAGAATCACACTAGGAACGCATTTACCCAGGTCTGAAAATATCACTCAGATTATTGGATAAAGATAGTTTCCTTGCCGGTGAATTCAGTCATCTCTCTTTAAATGCAAGACATGTTGAAATGTGGAATCGAAAAGACTAACATGATCGTTGACTACAATGAATCAAAGTCAAACCAGACTGTCCTCACAGTGAATTGTGAATCATAGAACAAATGTCTTTTTTGCGTTCCCAATCTAATAATTAAATCATGTGAATTTTACCAAATTTGGTAAAAAAAAATTGTGCTTTGCATAATATGCTGAATTTTTTATTTTTTTTTTTAGCTTAAGGCTTCTTTTTTTTTAAGTAATATCTTACTTTAAAGGGCTGTCTTCACAGTTCTTTCTTATTATTGATACTTAATTAATGTTAAACACCAGAACAATAAATGAAATAAAACATTGCACACTGCATTAAAACCTAATAAAATTAATACATTAGAATGAAACTTTTGAATACTACCAGAATCCCTGAATAATAAAAAATTACATAGGCACAATTAAATGTTGCAGTGGGAATACTTTTGTGGAGAACGTCCGATATGTAAGGGTGATCATATTGGATCGGTCAAGTTACTGTTCTTGGTTTACGTCTTTAAAACAGCCAGTTGCCATGAATACACCGTCGACTGGTTATCATTATAACTTTGTAGCACTAGGATTTTAAATTTTCGTTTCAGCTTACAGTACTGGCAGTTGTGGCAGAAAAATAAGTGATTCCTTGCTCAGCCTTATTTATCACAGTTCCAATTGTTCTAAGATTATAACAATTAATTTAGATCTAAGAAAGTTAAGCAGAAAAGCTATTTCCTTCTTGCCGTTCAATGATTTATGATGATAATCCCTGTGTATCATGTCATATTAATACAGCACAACGATGGAAAGCAATTGATAACCAATTTAATGCTCATGTCTACTCAGGTCAACTCAGCAAAGTATATTTTACAATTCTTAAGTTACATGTTTTCAAATTTGTTAGTGAAATTAGTGGATGTTTCTTTACGTTTTCCCAGTAACTAACAAGTCAATGTAAAGTTAAGATTTTTTTTCTACATTTCCTTGTGTGAAATTATCCTACAACAAAATGATGGAATATATGTTAAGGTTTCTATTTTTACACATTTTAAGTAATGGTTTTAAAAAGGTAGCGAGGTGCTACGCAAAATTCCTGTGGTATAAACAAGTGCATAAATATTAAGTAGTTAAAAGAGTAGCTTAGAAGGCTAGAAAGAAAGAACGTGGAGGAATGTGGCTTCTGATTAGCTGAGTTGGTCCTTTTGCAGGAGAGGTGTAGCCTGATGTCATGCTAGGATCACGCCAAGCTGGCTCATGCATGTACGTGCGGCAGCCACCCACATGCATTTGCATTAAGTTGTGTCCACCATCTTGAGACTCACCAAATATGAAGTATGTTTAAATATCCTGCAGAATGCAACTAACAAGTTCTGCACCACATCCTCTGTCTCCCTTCTTTCTTTTGCCACTTTATTCTTTCACAATATCCACATCGTTCATTTCCCTTCCTCTGCATTTTAATTCTTGCATCATTTCTGCTATCAAAACATGTCTTCCTTTCCTCTTTTCTCCAATCCTTTTTTTCTCCCCCATTTTTCCTAATTCTCTCTGCTACCTGGACTGCATGCCACAAAGGAGGACAAAGTGGTTAGCATCTCTTTTGTGTTCTCTCTGTGCCACAAATGTGATGTGTTTGCCCTCTAAGGGTAAAAAAAAAAAGACACTGGCTGCTTTCAGATCTGGAGCTAAAACCTCTCACCAAGTGTTGACATGTTATGAAACATTGTTGGAATATGGATAATAGTGTCATGTAACCTTTGGCCCGGTGTGTAATTTCCGACCTCAAAGAAAGAAAAGGAGATGAAATGGTGAAACCCAAGAGAGAAAGCTATCAGTTTGGAATGAAGCCAGTATTTACATAAATCCACTGATGGATTATTGAATCCACTGAGCAGACAGAATCAGTTCGGTTTATGTCTCGGAGCGTCTATCGTACTTTTTTTTCAACTTTTTGGGTTGGAAACCCACAGCTGATGTGATCAAAAGCATTGTTTTAAATTTTCATGACTAACCCTGTGTCCATTGTTTGTCTCCTCCCCTTGCAAAGTGTCTCATAGTGAACGACAGGGTAAGGACTGTTTGGTGACAGATTATTTTTTGCATGGGTCACAGATATTGTTCCCTCTCCCACATTCAGGTCTGTGCTCATTCACAGTTTCAGAGGTGAAATGCAGGGTTCGTGTCAATTTTTTTGGCTCATACGGTTTACCAAAGCTGCGAATGAGTTCAAACACTGAAACTCCACTAAGAAGCAGACCAAGCATGAGGAATATAACACAAGCTGTCTTCAGCGTCTGACCCTCCATTAGCAATCCCGACCCTTCTTCCCATGGTTGTGGGCATGACTGTGCTGGGAGAGGGGAGGGGGGATCTTAAAGATTAGATCTGGGTGATTGGCAGTGCAACTAGCATGAATATACCGTAACAATTAATTTTTCCCCACCAAGCTTTCTCCTTAAAACACAATGATGCCTGTGCACGTTTCCCTGTCTTTGTGTTTGAGACGAGAGCAGCCTTACCACGGGGAGACGGGCTGAGTTCAAGTTCATTTGTTCCTCTTAAGTTTTCTTTCAAAATCGTGTCCGACTTGGCCATCCATTGAGTTTGTTACTACTGTTCCTTCTCTAGTAGGCCAAAGGAAGCAAATCAAATACTGCCTCTAGAGCAGGGCTCTTCTCACCCTCTAAAAACTAAGTATTTCAGTATTTAAAGGGGCAGTATAAAATCGACTATTTTGAGGTTTACATCATGCTATAATGTTATTCCCTCATCAAAAACATATCTGAAGTGTTGCTTTGATTCTTTCATGTATGTTTAAGTAATCCCTTAATCTCTTGTGGCAACTATTCAGCTGTGCAAACTGGTAGAGAAGATTGAGCACTGCCTTAGAGGACAAAGCTCCTCCTTGGAGCTGCAGTTTCCAAGCATTCGACCTCCCCCACTCAGCTCCTTCAGACTAGCCAGCAGCAATTAGCAAACATCTGGTGGAACTGTGCATCTCCCGAGCTCGTTATACGAGCTACTTCTCCATTCAATGCTGGCAAAAGTTAAAGGGTTAATAGAGGAGCGCTTTTGTGATAACTTCCTGAAGGCAGAGAGTCAGAATGATGACGAGTTTCTTAAAGAGACAAAGACCCAATTTCAAAATGTTAAATTACAAAGTCAAATTTCTTCTAAGTCATATTTGATAAATATTGTTACTCAAAGTAACATAGTTACTGGATTGTGCTATAAAATGGCAACACATGCAGAGAAAACACATAATACTGTCCCTAAATTGTCTGAGATGGAGAGTGGATGGGTCTCTCAGGTCATTTGCTCCACCCATTGATTGGTGTGATCTGTCAAGAGATGTGTTTCACCTTCACTGCAACAACGTAATCAGACAACGACTCCTCAATTCACACCAGAAAGTTCTGCACTAAAAACAGTTCTCATTTACAAGCTTTATCAACCTATATATATGAAATGTGTTTTGCAATGTTCTTAACTCATCTGATAATGTAATTCAAATTTGAAATGCCATCATGATTTGAAACAAGTTATTTGAACAAAAATATAGTTGCAAGAATATCTGGCAGACCTCAGTAAACAAAAAGTATGTATTCTGCCTGATGAGCGACAGGTTGGTTTTCTCCCTTTTGCTCTGCAAAAAGTACCACCAGTTTTCAACAGATGGCATTTAATCCACACAAACTGCAAAAACATAGTATTTGAAGTTACAATATTGTTTGCTCCAGCTGCAATTAGCCTAAGTATAAACAAATTCCAAAATATATGCATTATTGTAGAAAGGTTTTATTCTGTTCAAGGTTTCTTGAGCACTTTTCTCTAGTTTTGGTTTCATATTTTATACCAAACATACATTTGTCTGATTTTGTTATCAAACATAAGCTAAGTAATAACAATACCTATAACTTTGTCATATCCACAATGTTTCAATGTTGTGTGCAGGAGCTGACTGCTTTCTGTGTTGTCGGTCTAACTTTTCTTATGCAGGCGTCATATCCACAGGAACACATCTGACCTAATTAGGAAGGAGTAGTTAGAAGAGCTGTTTCTCTGAAGCAGGCGCCAAATATGTTGTTTTTTTTTAAAGTTGTGATAATCCGGTCTTTCTAGACCTTGGTTAAATATTTTGTGACTCAACACTTTCCCGAGTTATCTTCCTCCTCGCTGTCTGGTCTCCTCCTCCTCCTCCTCTTTGGACTTCCTAGCCTCCATGCTTCATCATCTCTCTCGGCTCTCTTAACCTTCTCCAGATCCTCCATTGTCTGCCTCTTCGTCACTTCTCTCGTACCCATCTAGAATCTCTCTGGATCTCTGCCACGCACCCACCTGAATGTCCACCCTCCACCACTTGCTCTCCAAAACTTCTCCTGAAACACACAAAAATTACCACCTGCCAAACTCATGATCTCTGGATGTTAGTAATTCCCTTAGATTTTCATCGCCACTCCTGAACAGTAAGCCAAACTCCAGTAAGACAAATTCCATCTCCAATTACTCACCTCCTCTTCCTGCAAGATCAAATTCTTATCACTTGCCTCTTTTCCAGTGTGGATGCTGGCCCCAATCTTTTCAAACTATTCAGTGTGTCTGTAATGGATGCCTGCACTTGTTTAAGAAAAACCAAAACAAAACAGTTTTAAATAACATTTGCATCTCAGTCTTGTCCTATCAAATCAGCAGTTATTTTTTGGATTTTGATCTCTGTCTCATTCCTGTGATGCATTTATGCATCACAGGAATGTTGCTTATTCTCCTTAATTAATCAAATGATTTAAAAACAGCTTTTTGATCGTCTTAAGTGACCTTTCTCTGATAAAATTTGCTTCTTGATCTGTAGTTGGGCATAGAAAACGAAAAACACAAGTCTCTAAGGGAACAAATACTGCTTCACAGACTTATTGACTCATTGAAATTTTGGCAAACTGCATAGGTGCAAAGAGATACTGCTTCAGGGGCAGATCTGCCTGTGGCAGCACAATCTTCCACAGTATGTGATCCATCATGTTCAGTGCTGTTATCCTTCAATGCAGAAGATATTCCTTGTGTTATTGAATCACCTTGCTCTTATAATGCTTTCGTTAGCTTTTTACTATTACTGCTAAGTTATTCTCTGCAATATTTGAGATGTAGTGAGCAAAAAAGGCCTTGAAAATAAAATCCATCTCTTCTGCAATATGTCATATACATTTCAACTAAAGAGCAAATCTGGTTGACAGAAATATATATACACAAAGAAAAAAAACTGCAACAAGCCGTTAGTGTAAGTGTGCATACCTTTTGACAAATACTTTGTCAAAGCTTTGTCAAAGT
Source organism: Micropoecilia bifurca (assembly GCA_903067075.1). Classification (NCBI taxonomy): domain Eukaryota; kingdom Metazoa; phylum Chordata; class Actinopteri; order Cyprinodontiformes; family Poeciliidae; genus Micropoecilia; species Micropoecilia bifurca. Next base: position 6,592 of record CAEGAF010006526.1, read on the forward strand.
ATTTGTCAAGGCTTTTGACAAATAATTTGTCAAAAGGTATGCAAACATACTGCAAGAATTATAGAATAATAGAGTAGATGTACTTTAATAATCCCAAAAGAGGAAACTTGTTATTCATTTGGCCACAGGAAATAACTTTTATTACTCAGTCACCATCATTCTTAAAGCAACCCTGAACTAAATGTGGTCTGTAAGTAAGCTGATGTTTGTTACTTAGTCCTTTTTGTGAAACTGCCCTGCTTTTGTTGGTGTTGTTGCTTGTTAAAGGCTCATTGTTTGTTTATGTGTGTTTAATGTCAGCTCCAGATGGCTCCCAGAAAGGAAAGTAACTGCTGACAAGCCATCTCCTGTGCAGAGGAGCAGCACTGCCTCCCAGTGGAGGACAGACAAACGCTGGGTGCTAAACACGTATTTGGTGCCAATGTAAAAAGATCTGTTCTAAAAAGATCTTTGTGTAATCTGGACTATTACTTGTTCTTACTGAGTCACATTTTGGCTCTTTCTTAGGTGTCTTATGCTTGTTTGCATATTTTAGTATCTTGTCAGCTCTGAATAAGTTTATGTGTGGTAAAAGTAAAGATGCACTCAGACACATCCACAGTAAATGTTTCTTGCTTTCTGCTTAAAGCTGACACTGCACTTCCAATACCCCACTATGTACTGCATAATCTTAGTCATGTTTGTCAGTATTGGATGACTAACCTTCTCTGCTCACACTCCAAGCTCTATGTTCTCATCCAGCTCAGATGCCTCCATAAAACTCCTACAGACCCTGTCCACTTGTGTCTCCATTTAGCATCCTTCTGTTACACGTTTCTGTTTCTGTAGCCCCTCCACCCTCCAAACACACACGTCTGCTGTCACATTATCTCAAAATAGTGCACATACTATTTAATAGTGATAATCAAAACTAAAGTTTCCATTCTGATTTTAAGAGATGCCCTTCTCAGAAACAAAACTCCTAGTTGAAGGAAAACTAACTCCTAGTTGAAGGAAAACTAGTCTAAATTTAAATCTGCCAGTGTTTTGAATCATTTAGAATTTCATTATAATATGTAATGTTACACTGGTAATTGTACTATAAGAGTTCATAAAAAATAAATTGAAAACACTCTTTTGAATTATCCACCCAGAATGAAAAGGTAAGGAAAATAATATTTGTCTGCTATTACTCAGTTGATAATTCTGTGTCAGGTCAGGAAAATATTCTGATTAAGAAAGTTATGACTTAATTTCTGTTTTACGATAATAGTTAATTACATCCACCATGCTTTTATTCATTATTGCCACCATCTTGGAAATCCTAAGATGCGCTAATAAGACTCCATCATGTCATGTTTTTGATTCTCATTAAACGGCCGTCGTTTGTGTCGAGAGCAGTGAAAAACAGCTTAAAGTTGTCTCCGCGTCCGATGAAAAAGAAATGAGGAGCTCATGGATTTACAGCCTCAACAGATGTGCTGTTGTGCTTTCAGCCGATCTCCACCCTCGCTGTACTTCCTGCTTGTAGAGTTGATCTACTGCCTTATTAAGAGAAATAGAGCATTATGTCTTTTGCGGTCGTCTTTCTTCCAACCATTCAGGATTTACCGCTCAGCCATGAACGATGGCACTTTACGCCTGCCGCTGCCTCATATGTCATGCTGTCTGGTTGCGTGTTGAAGGCTGGGTTCCCTGGACACTCCCAGAGCAGACCGCCCCCTCCTCGCTGATCTATTGCCCTCATGACGCCCATCCATTCTTGCCCTTTATGGAAAGCTGATGCTCACTCATTTAGAGGCTTGAATGAAAGCATCTCACTGCTGTAAGCAGAACTGCTGCAGCGATGCACGACTTCACCATTTGGTTAGCAGATGCACAGAGGAAACGTGTGGGTGGGAGAGGAAGGCGGTTGGTTTTTAGTGCAGACGTTTGAATGGCAGATGTGTGGTGTCTTCATTTGTCAAACCAGACAGGTGTACCCTGCCTGGTCGTACGCTGAAGAGACAGAATGACGTTGCAAGGAAAAAGGAGAGTCAAGAAAAGGAAGCAAGGGAAAGAAGGGGGAAAAAAAGAATTGTGAAGAACTGTTCACAATTTTTCATGTTTTGCAATGCTATAACTATAAACTTTAAACTATTAGAAGCATTTTCCCAATAAATGGTTTATAATAAGTTTTCAAAAGTAGCCCAGAGTCCTGCAGGTTATGGGCAGATATATATGTACAAATACATACAAATAAAATCTAATTAATTTTTCTTTTCATCCACAAGACACATTACAACCGTTTTTGTACCCCAAAAACATGTGCATGAGAAATTCTGGGTCCAAATGACTTTTTCAAAGGAACAAAGTTTTACTATTACATATTAGAGGAATCTATTCTAATAATATAGGATAATAGTTAATCCAGTTAGCAATTCTAAAAACTACTGCCTGTGTGTATCCCTGCAGAGTGAGAATCTACTTACCTTACCTGAGAGACTTCAAAAGGACCTAACACATAAACTACCGTATTTTTGTAAGGCAAAACTGGTGTTTTGAAAAGGATAAAACAGCAGCTCCAACATAAAGGTGCTTTCTGTTGAAGTACTTCAAATGAAAACCAAAAATCCTTTGTAAAAATACAGATTTGTTCCTTTATTTAAAAAAACAAAAACAAAATACTGATGCTGCAAATAGCCAACAAAGTGTTTGTCTTTCAGAAACAAATTCCACACTGATGAGTGCTGGAGTTAATGTTGGTTAATATTGCTTACTCACTGTGTCTAGTTCACTAACTGGTCTTAAAAAGATTGGGATTTCTGGTTCCCGATGAGCTAATCACTGAACCCATATGTTGAAATCTGTCTTAAAAGCTCAGCTGACATTGCTGAAAAAACATTTGGAGACAAGTCTCCAAATGTTGGAGAAACATGTTTAAGGGAAGATGAGGCTAGCTCTGGTGCTATTCAGACAATACAAAATGCTTTGCTTAACGCAACGACATTAGATTCAGGTTGGCAGGTAACATAGCAGCTATTCCATTTGTTTTCAAGTTTTTTCCTCCTGAAAATGTCAATTCTTATAACCTTTAAAAATGTCTACACACACACACACACACACACACACACACACACACACACACACACACACACACACACACACACACACACACATATACTAACACTAAAATTTGTTTTGTGGAAAAAATATATATTTAAATGCATATTGTACTCTATAAATGAAGAACTTTCAAGGAAATGCGTCATATCTGTTAGTTACACTGGGAACTGAGGATAATCCTGAAAGTGGGTGTTACAACCCCAGAAATAAGTGATTCCCATTGAAACCAAGTATTTGCTTTACAATTAAGGCAAAAATAATAATAATAAAAAAAACAGTAGAAAAAGAACAAACAGAAGGAAGCTCTAAGCTTCAGGGTCTCCAAAGCCAAAACAACAAACCAAACGCCCCCACATAGCTCTATCTTTAACAATAACAAAAGGGTGCAGAGTCTGAGCGTCCTGTCTACCCACAAAACAAGAGAAAAGGGGATTAAGCAAAAACAGCAGAGAACCCCTACTGGCTTGCACTGTGAACAAAGAAAACTTGCCTTTTCGAAGTGCACAGTTACTCACAGAGAAATTATCACAGCAGGCTGCTCAAGTGCACAACAGACAAGATCACTGTAGATCAAGTACCAGGGAGGAGAGGCTTGACACTTTGAGACGGAGTTCTTTAAGCAGTGGCTGATGATCTGCTATATGACTCAGCTGTGGCAGTCAGACAGAGCTGATACAAAAGCGGACGAAAGAGCTCTCTGGTGAGGAGAGAGCCCCTAGAGGTCAGCGACCGCAACAGTGGAAAGTTGAGGATTGTGAGCGGGTATTCTCAGTTAATGATGAGCCGAATAATAGTGAGAAAATGAAAGGATTACTGGCCACTTCTAATCTGCTGGCCGTCAGCTGAAGAGGAAAGTCAGAGGGAGAAAGAGGTGGCAGTGTGAGGCTGGGAGCGCGAGCAGCTGATTTAGCTTTAGATTAGTCTGGACATGCGCCAACTGGGATTCAATCAGGCCATGATGAATGTGGTTTGGCACACTGAAGGCTAAACGCTAAACTGACTGCTAAATGCATCTCAGTGGCTGTCAAGGAGTAGCTTTTTGGATTTTTCTAAAGGCCAAGCAGGTGTTTTTTTGTTTTGTCCAGCAGTTATGCAGCCGAACACATAGGACGTCCGTGTTTCTTCGCTTCTTTGGATTTATTCTCTGCAAAAATAAACCAGAGGGATTATAAATGCGGAGGGAGATAAATCCTGTTTTTGTGCTGTCGAAGTGAGGTGATATTCAGTAGCCATGGCTACATGTAAGTATTAGAGGTCTGCAGAGGTTTTGTGAAGAAGAATGAAATATCCTTCATGTCCTTTTATCATATTTGAATGCACCAGTGTCATTTTTTGAGAACAAAATATGCATCTGTTTACTGTGCATTGCAAAAAACATTCCCTTCTTGTTCAGCAACATTAAACTTTTGGTCACAAAACCAAATATTTATCTAAAATGACTTAATACATTAATAAATAGTGATTTGTTGTGTTATAAGAATGCATTAGTGATACGAGGTTTAATTGAGCAGTTTTTTATTTGTTGGCTGTAGCTGAATTAGCACAACTTTCAATAAGAAATTTCAAGGTATGCAACCAATATTCAGTTATATGTTGGGGGGGGAAACAGACTGTGAATTATTTCTGAATTAAGTTTTTATTTTTAAAAGAAGCCTCTCTGGAGTTATCAACATACCCTCAGTTTACTTTGCCCCTTTGCTATTTTAAACACTAGTAATTTATCATATTTCAGGTTAGAATTCTCAACAACAAACTATTTCAGACATGTAGCCAAATGACGGTTGGCTTTTTTTGTAGCGCAGCACTTTTTTGACAGTTGGAAATAAATAGTCATAAAAGGTTCATGTCTCAAATATAATTTAACTAACCTGTACCCGTCCAGAAAACTGGATATTAAGGCATATCCTTTTTTGCTATTGTTCAGATCTCTTTTTTGGGATAGTTCATCATTATTCAGAAAAAAAATGCAGCTAAAAATATTTTGCATACGCTTTTGTAATGTGTTGTGTTTTCCCCATCAGTATATGTATGTGTTGTTTGTTTGATTGCATTTTCTACCTTTCCAATAAGTAAGGCACTTTTGAAGATCTCATTTTTAATTGAAAACTTGAGTATGCATATTCTTTTAATAAAGTTCCTTGAGACGATGTTGCCCATTGGCCCAATATAAATGAAGCAAACTCAGTTGAAACTGAAATAAGTCATAAGCAACGTTCTACAGAAGACGTTATTCAGTGGAACCATAAAAGTAAATTACCTCAAAATTTGAGTAAAACAATGATGCCAATGTTTGCTTTAAGTCACTGGTTGTCAGGTATAAAATATTCTTCTGACTGGTTCACACTAACTGATTGGTGTAAAATGACACGTTTCACAGAGTGACTTTTTTTTTCTAATGTTCAAGTACAAAATGAAAAATAATGGTGCAAAATGACCAGTACTTCTCCATAAAATGTCATATATTGTTCAGATTTTGGTTTTACATCACTTTAATTTTAATAAAGCTCAATTTAGATACAGCCTATCTTCTGGGTTTGGTGTGAATGGAAAAAGGGCATGTTTGAGGAGAATGCTAAACATTTTTAAATTAAACACACAAAATCACCTCCCATGAACTGCTTTTCAATTGTTTTGTGGTCTATATATTAGTACGTTTTATGGCTCCTTTTCTGTTTGTTTTTTGCAAAGTATATGTTGTATATACCAAGCCACTGATAGGTTTGGCATTTTTCTCATGTTGTGAAGACAATTTATCTCTGTCTTCTGAAATGAGTCTGTAAAACATGTGTTTCCTTTCAACCTTTCAGGTAATGTGGGTTTGCAACCTGTGCCGTAAGCAGCAGGAAATTCTCACCAAATCAGGAGAATGGTTTTCGGGGTCAGGAGCGCGGTCCGGGAGCCTGGGCACCTCCTTGAACGACCCGGCCACAGGAGGTGAGGGTCAGCGTGACAGGAAGCTTCTCCGCTCTAGATCGCAAGCTCCGCCCTCCAGCACAAACGCAGGGCCGCCAGACGGGACACAGCTGCCCGCCGGAGTCCTCCCTGCCAAGGCTGGTGACACCATGCCTGGCTCTCGCTCTCAAAGTGAACCACCAAAAGAAAAGTAAGTCACAAATTGAAAAATTGGATCCTATATGTTTTTGTCTTTACACCTTATGTCCACCGTTTTCCACTTTAACAATAAGAGCACTAGGAAAAAAGTTCAGTAATACCTTGTGATACAAATGTTTTAGATAATGATCCAGGCCTTTGTTACAATCAGTTCAGATGACTGCCATTAAGTCCTCTTTGGGAATTTATACGAAGCACTTACAAACTCCACGATTTCCAAAACTCAACTACTAACATTCACAGTAACTTAAAATACGATCTAAATAGATATTGCTAGAAATGTGTGTTTAGATCCAACAAGTATTGTCTCTTCCTACCTAGAAAAAGGCCAGTATCCCTTCATGAACAAAACGGGAGGGGAGGGATGGGACGGGGCAGTGGTCGCAGACATCCTAGCAAGCTTCAGTCTCAGTCATCCTTGGATGAGCGTGTGAGCACTGGAGACAGAGAGAGACGGTTCGGAGAAGGACGGCGACTGGAAAAGATACATTCTCAAGATTATGAGGATGGGGAGGACAACATGAGGCATTCAGGGATGCACCGCAGACGTCCGGAGGATGAGGAACAGAGGGAGAGGCAGCGCCGGGAAGAAGAGTTCCAGAACCGTTATCGGAGTGACCCCAACCTGGCAAGGTATCCTGTAAAACCACAAAAAGAGGAGCAGGAGATGCGAATGCACGCAAAGGTATCCAAGGTACGGCATGAGCGACGGCACAGTGATCTCGCGATCAATGAGGTTGGGTTGGGACCAGGTGAAGGAGGTGGTGGGGGAGGTCATGTACCTCCAAACCGTATGGCCAGGAGGGGTGGAGGTGGTGAAGGAGAGCGCAAGGGCCTCCTGGAAAACCACCGAGCCTTTCCTGGTGACAGGACCGCGGGGATGGGAGGTGGACCACCACCTAAAGGGCCCCAGACTGGAGGACTGGTGCCCAATGATCAGGGCTCAAACAACTCCCGCCTGGAGACTGGCTCAACAAGGGACAAGGGTGGGGACCACCTGTTGAGGAAAGACTCGCAGAGCTCAGACCAGTCCGATTCTTTGCGGCCGCCCCCTCCTCGGTCATACAAAGGCAAGCGCGGAATCAACAAGAGACAGATGTCCATCAGCAGCTCAGAAGAGGAGGGCGGTTCCACCAGCTGTGACGACGTAGACATGGAAAGCGTCAGCGAGAAAGGTCAGTCAGACAGATGTGTTCAGTCCACTAACTTACTAATCTAAATCTCTCTGAACTCCCATGCCATCCTTTCCTTTTTGAATACTATTGCACAGCCATTGTGATAGTTGCTTGCTGAATCTCACCTTTTCTCTTTGTTACAACCATCCTTCTTTCTTTGTTTCGTGCATTCAAACTAAATTTGATCTTTGCACTTGCTATCCTCTCATCATCCTCCAAGTCATGGCAAAACACATTTACATGCATTCTATGCTTGTAAGACTAGAATCAGTGGAGTAAATGGTTGCATGGGTATTTGTAATCTGATCTACAGGAACTGCAGACAGCACTGATTGACTGTGCAAAAGGCCAGACACATTTTTCAACCTATGACAGAGTTGTTAACCAGAAGAAATGTGATCCTAGAGATGCATCAAGACAGGGTAATTTAGATGCATCTTTAGCTTTATAAAGAATTGTAGTCATATTCTTACCACAACAACAAAACTGGTTTAAAAACATACATTTTTAATAATTTTGAAGCAGAGTGAGATTCTAATCTTTGAGACTGTTACAATATCAGTACTTTCAGTGGACTGGACTGTAAAAGTAAATGTCAACTGATAGAGATGCGGCAGCCACTCAGCACAGCGTGCATTACTATATCTGTGCGTCATCTACACCTCTGTGTGCTGCGGATATAGTCTGCTGCTCTGAGAAAAGCTCTCGTTTATTTGAAGAGTCCCAATGATTTAGGCCAGCAGATTTGTGGAATTAGGTCACTGGCTCGCTGGCTACGTAATGCTCTGCAAACATCCAGCTGCCACAGCCAAGCATGGACTACCATCTGAAATCATGCCTGGTAGTGGCTACACGTTGTATACTGCACTCTCAGCATTACTAAAATAAGGATAGTTGCTTTCAAGGGCCAGCAGGTGGGGTTAGTTGTGCCCAATCAGCTAATCACCCTCACTGGTCACAGAAATGGGCCGTTTTAATCCAGATTAATGTAACTCAGAGGACACTAATGGGTAAATAGTGAAGATTCTGACTATTAGCCGTTTTAAATACGCAGTGAAACTCAAAAGAGAAAGGATGGTTTTAAATGTATTTTCTGTTTTTAAAGTAGCTTAAAGAGTTTTTGTAAATATGGTTCTGCTCATGTCTTTTTTGAAAAAACAGATCTAGCATTACGATTGATGTTGATGCTTGTGGCAGAATATTGCAGTAGTTTTGGCATGCCAGAGCACATAACATAAGTCTTGATGTATAGTGAAGTAAATGGTAAATAGACAGAAACTATACTTGTTTGCTTCTCGTATTTGTCACATCAAGAGTTTTTAAAGTCGAGCCAAATTTACAGACATGCTCACCTTCATGCAATACAAAGATTGATTGTAGTTAGGGGTGGGCCATATATCATATCATATCATACACAATAATACTGTAAAAAAAAAAAAAAAAAACTTGTGCGGAAAATAAATTTTATCTTGACGCTAATGTCATGGCGCAATATGTGACTCAACCATCACATGCAGCAATATTCAAGTTGTCACGGTGAAGGCAAACATGGCTGCACCGCCATAAAAACAAAGAAGAAGCTGGTCAACTGGTCTACAGCCTTGACTGGACCGTATTTCACAGAATTAGCTTATGTATCTACGGCAGTGCTTCTCAATTATTTTCTGTTAC
>CAEGAF010006527.1:0-21537 GCA_903067075.1 Micropoecilia bifurca
TATATATATACGCTATTCTTTTTGTAAAAAATTTGGGGAAATTCCATAACACTTGTTTTTTTTACTAAGTCATATGTGGAGTATCATATCATCTTGATCTGGAAAAATACAAAAAAAATAAAAATGCATTCTCATTAAGTGTTTACAAGAACCATTTCAGTGAAAAGAAAAGAACAGGCAGCCCTGATAATTTGTGCCTCATAGAAAATCACATGAAGATGATGCCTGAAAAGCACAAATTGTCACAAAGACCTGGGGGAAAAAAATCAATGCACGTCTCTACTTGTGGCAGCTGCGACTCACGAATCAGATGAGTCAGATCCTCTGTGCTGTGATTATTCAATCAAAGTAGAAATTAATCGATCAATTAACCAGAGATCGGAATTGGAAGATTTTTCTCTGATTGGTGATCAGTAGTTCAAACAGTGAAAAATTACTTTTCCTCTTTTTCCAAGTGTTTTAAAATTAAGAAGCCATTTTAGTCAATAAATCTATCAGCTACAAAGAAGAACTTGATGCACTTTTTGAGTTTACAATCGATCCGCTAAACACTGCACTTTAATACACATGTAGTAACAATCTGGTAATTTTCTGTTGACCACAATCAAACAATATGTGGTACTTTTTTATCTAAAAATACAGCTTGTCAAAACTGGAATAGGCTGATCAGACTTGGTATCAACCAACATGAGTCTGACTAGTGCATCTCTGAACCAAATGTAGGAGAAAATGACTAAATTGCTCAACACAAAGTCAAGAACCATATTAGGGCCAAGTGTGTGTGTTTGAAAAGCCACCAGCAGGGGGCACTGTTACTCTAGGAGGCACCAAGAAGCAATTTCAGATCCTGCGGTTTCTGTCTGTACTGGTCGGTATCCACAGACCTTCACTAACGTCACGGCAGCCACGCAGACTGAATTAAGACGATATCCACATCTGCTAAACATTAGTACCACGAGTTCATGTCTGGGAGCTCCTCTATGTTTAAAATAAAATTAAAACAAACAACAGTTCGGCTTAGAGTGCGAGTCCACGGCTACATAATTGCATTTAGTTTTTTTTTATGGCTAACAGGTTATCGGGACCAAGTCACTCGTTAAAGGGAGGGCGGCGGCCGAGCAGGCATCGAAAAACATGCCTCCGTTTAATGCTTGAGGATGTTTCTATTGCTCTGACAGTGAAACATCTGAGAAGGTAACCGATGAGAGCAAACACTAGGACACAAGGTGTATAAATACATTGAATGGCTTCACAGGTGAATATGGACAGAGAGAGAAAGAGAGAGAAAAAACACGGAACGAAACTCCTGGAACTCCCAAAACTTCATGTGTGATTAACAAGTACTCTGGATTTTCAAAGAAAATTACTTATGGATGAGGGATAAAGGTTGAAGCAACATCCTGGGTCATAAATAAACACATTTCTTTAAATAGGCTCTGAGAGATGTACATGTGTATTGCAACAAATACATGAATAAAAACCGCTAACGGCAGATAAATACTGTTGAAAGTTCTCCCAGTGACACAAAGTTTACCCAGCAGTGTTCTTTGTTTGTTTGTTTTTTTGTGTCTCTGGTTTCATGAAAATATAGAATTCTGTTTGTCATTCATGAAAAAAGCAATACAAAGGTCACTTAAAAAGGAGACAGAGGCAAAAGGTCCAGAGAGAAAAAAAATCAGTAGGGAACTCTCGTCCCATAGGGATCCTTCGAAGGATGCCGAGGAGTTTCCCCCGCCGCTAGTCGAGGGGTCCCTGGAAGATGAGTCTGATGTAGCCCTGCTCCCCGCTCAGCTGCTGGGCGCAGAAGGGACAGGCAGCGTGGAAGGTGTGGGTGCCGTGCGGGAGCGGGATCTGGCTCCAGAAGGTTGCCGTTTTCTCCGAGCAGACATGTCCACAGGGGCTGAAGGTGTGTGTGGGGGGAGAGGCATCGACGTAGAAGCCCGCCTCGCAGCCCAGCCACAGCGGCACGTAGGGGCCCTTCGCCCGGCACATGGGGCACTCCCGCAGCCGGCCGTCTCGGCCCTCCCTCTCCTCACGGTGGTTCCCCCAGTTGTGGTAGCCATGAACGTGGCCACACTGCAGGTAGACCCAGGGCTGCTTCTCGTCGGGCGTGTCCTTACGGCGCATGGAGGGGAAGGCCAGTGTGTTGAATCCCACGGGGCACTGAGGGCGGGCCGCATTGATCTCCTGCCGCAGCGCTTCCAGGTGTTTAAGGGTGGGGGTGCGGGACAGGCCCTCAGCGGTGCGCCACAGCAGGGTGGCACCGCAGAGGTCGATGAGCGAGCCGTCAACGACCTCCTGAGTCTCGGTCTCCACCTGGAACACAACAGGACAGCAAGTCATACTGGGCTCGACACACTTGTGAACCCAACACAAGGGACACTACAGCAACTGAAGTTGAACATTTGTAAATTTTCATAAGTTGCGTCGCTTGCCTCATCTTTATGTACAAGCTTGAAATGTCACATGCATGAATTTTGCCAGTCGTTTGACTGGAGGTTGATAAACATTCATTGCATAAATTCCACAGGAAATGAAAGGAGAGGGAATAACGTCGCCTTTTCTGTGCCCTGTACATGGAGATTATCCTGCTTCAACTTGAAACACATCAGACCTCCAGAAAGGTAAAGATAGAGCCGACTGACACATGATGATTGTCTGATGTGCGTCCTGGTAACGTATTTGCTGTTATGTTTGATTCGCTCATATTTTTCAGTAACTAAGTTTAAAGAACAACACCAGCAGATGGCAAGCCTCCCCAAATCGTTAAAGACTGGAAATTTCCCACTTGGATCACATGCAGCTGGGATTCTATGTCTCTCCGTTCTTCCTCCTCTGGGACCTCGATTGCCAAACAAAATGTACTTAAGTCTAAAAATAGGACTTACAGAGTAAAAGTCAACTATTTGTTTTCTTTTTACCCCGAGAAATAATTTTTTTTACACAGTCTGGTCAGAACCAGACCAGACTGTGTTTGGTCAGAACTCATTTAATGCCACTCCAGAGAGTGGCATTAAATGAGTCAGTTGTAGTCCATCTGCATGTGGTCAGTCTTGAAGATCCGACCTGAGCTGCAGTCCATATATCTCCCTTAAACACTTGATCAGACATTGGTTTCCAATGCTATCAAGAAATGCAGTTCTCTTGTATTTTCTATCGCTTTGTTTCTCTTCGCCTCATCTTTCCATTAGTGTGCTTGACACATACTAAACCACAGTAAGGGGGAACACTTGGAGTGTGTACATTATCATATCTAGCAAACGTCCAGCCAACGCTCAAGCCAATGTCCGCTGAAAGTCCGCAGACAACATCCGCCGGACATGTATGGTATGTCGGAATTCAGCGACTTTATCCGTCAAAGGAAGGTTTGTCTGAATTTACAGTCGCTCACTTTGTGAGTGAGTCCGGCTACGAGTCTGTGTAGCCGGACTCAACCTACGTTGACTAGGTAGTTCGAAGGAGACCAGACACAACTTTAATGGTGTTTTATTTTGAGCCAAAATAAAATCTCGTCCGCCAAATCTCGTCTGTTGTAATGAGTGTAAAATGGTAGTTCACGCTGAACAGCCAGGTTTTTGTGGTGTGTCCTATTGTATATAAATGTATATACTCATCCGTGTGTCCAATCATTATGTTGGCCATGACTAAATATTCCTCCGCTTTTTTGGTCTTACAAAATATTCCAATATTCTATGAAGTTGAATTTTGGCTTTTTAGCTACAATCTAGCTGAAAACCCAAATCTAAACACTTGATTTACTCAATGTTTGATGAATCCAAATAAATGTTTTTCCTAATTAAACTTAATTTACTTAAATAAATAGACTTTGCTATGATATTATTGCCTGATAATCCTCAAAAAAATTCCCCTCATTTGTTATTTAACTGTTTTATTCAGATTTAAAAAGAAATCAGAAATGATTAGTATTTTATTATATTATTTCTAGCTTGTAGAAGAAAATCTGGTCTCTCAGAATCAAAAGCTGGTGAACTTTGGTTTAAAAAGCTGTCAGGTCTGTTATTTCTGCAGTACCACTGTGAGCGCAGCAGGTGGCAGTGTAACAAAGCCATTCCTAAGACTACAGATACATGTGGGCCTGTCAGAGGTGCAGGAAAAGTGACAGCTGGAGGGAAGCTGACATGAGGAAGCTGAAGTCCATCCTGCTGTGGGTGGTGAAGCGAACAGCTGCTGGAAACGTCTAGATGAACTCCATGTTGAGGGACAACTCAGTCAGGACTTGTGAGATCAGACGGAGCGGGAAATTTCATGTTTAGATAACCGGAGTACACGAGGAGGGAAAAAACGTAAACTGGAGATGGAAAAAAAAGAAGGGCGACAGAGATAAGACGAGGAAGTACTTCCAGGTGTTTGTTTTGAGGTTACTATGGCTCTCATGTTGGCCAGGGAAGAACATTCAGTCTTCATTCACGTTTGTACAGAAAGACTTAAGTTTCTGCTGTTGAAAATGACCCAACTCATGGAACAGAAGGTCACGCCTTTTAATTTGTTCGCCTACAAACCACATCAAAACAACAGCAGATTGAAAAACTGCTTCAGTGAGTCTGAATGCCCAGATGTGTGATCTATGTAAACCTCAGCTTTTCCCCATTTCATTCTCTCACATTTGATCAAATTAGACCAAAGCAGATCATTTGCCAGCTGTTTCCACTGACCATATAATTACGCAATTTGACATTTCGACAATAAACACGTTTAATGAGAACACAGCAATTATTAACTAACTAGTATTTTGGATAAAAAAGTTTTGATAAGTGGTTTTTTTTGGCTGTATTGAAGTTGTTTTTTTGCACCACCCGAGCCACGTGAGGATGTTGCCACTGGCGCAAACCACAAAGAAGAGGACAGGAAGTAGTTGGAGGAGGAATATTTTTTCATTATCATGTGAACAAACTTATTCAAATGTGATTTTAATTGCACTTATTTGGAAACACTGTAAGTGTGAAATTGTAATTAATATGTTTTTTACATTAGCAGAATATAGACGAAACATAGACATTTATAATGGAAACACATTTTATTGTGCATTTATCTGATACTGCGGATATGAAAGTTCCGTTATGCAGATGATGCAGTGATGTTTTTGTGATGCAGACAATTGAAGATAAAATAAAAATACATACATTTTTTTTTCATCAATAACATTGAGAATTACAGAAAAACCTTCAGAGACGTTGTGACTTTAGTCTGAGAACAAGTGAGCTGTGAAACAGGGAGCGGAGGATGTAGTTGGAGATGGGGGAGCAGTTAATTTGAGAACTGGTGGGACTCAAGCTGGACATTAATAAGTTGATATTGTAGAGGAGGGAATGAAACAACCTAATTAAGACCACCGGCGTCTTGAGTGTAGTCAGATAAGTGAGTCATGGCTGTGAAGATGAGCGGCTGTGATTGGCCGAGAGACAGCTGGAGGATCCCTTGCAAGATTGTGTTACTCACAGTTTTGTCTGACAGACTGTTGCCTGGGAGATGGCATCCAGATAACCTTCTGATAGCATAAAGGTTCGACTGGGCACCAGCAGGTATAAGTATGTGATAAGCAAAGTGTAAGGGCTTTTTCTGGGCTAATCTGAATTTTCTGCAGATGAGCTAGTTGTTTACCTCTAAGATCTCTCGCAGCAATATTTTTACACCCCTGCAGGCAACAGTTTTAAGCTGAAACCTTTTTAACAATGGAAACACAAAGAGACCAAAGACAGAAAAATACTTCCTATCACGGCTGCGCTAAGTTTATATGAATGATCTCACCATTTTGCCCCGCTGCTGCGCTGAGCGGGTCTCTCGCAGGGTGAAGACGTTCCCACAGACCGAGATCTCCCTCCACACTCCCGGTTTGGAGTCCTGCATGAAGCCGTTGCGAGGGTGCATCACCAGGACGCCGTTGGTGGTCAACCCGTCCATCTGTCCGTCGGACATCTTCCACTTCGCAGCTTTCTCCTGATGTGAAAATTGACGTGAAGAAAATCATTCGTTATCCAGCCTGGAACGCCAGATTTTCGCACCAGGGAGGAAGGAGGCTTAAATAAAGATCTAAAATTGTTTTATGTAAGGAGTCGCGTTGTGTTTTTCTGACTTGCGTGTGAGGATGAGACGGCGCTTACCCCTAGGAAGATGTTCTTTGAGGAGTCGAAGCCCGCGGCGTAGATGCGAGCTGTGTAAGGCGGCGTGCGCTGGCACATGATGCGGCATGCGAAGCGGGAGATGGTGCTCTGGACCGACTGAGTGTCCAAGTTGCTCTGGCTGCCGGCCACTGTGTCCGTCACCACGAAGTCTATCGGACTCTCTGTCGATCGGCCGATCTGGCGACGGGTAGAGAGAAACTGAATACATCTATGAGGCAAATGTGTTCAGCTTTACCTCTAGCTTTGGAGAAGCTGAGAATAACAAAGGCAGAGCGTAGGAAAACCACAATGTTTGTAGAGGTAAAAATGGTGTTGTAGGAAAGTACAAAAAAAAGGCATGTAATTTGTTGGACTTTGTTGTATTTTTAAGAGCAGGATAACCTTGACTTCGTGCTGTGCTAACAGGCACTTTGTTGCCCCTGACAGCGACCTGCATCATCACTGAACCAAAATAACACAGCAACGGACTAAACTCCCACAATATTATTACTACCCAAGCAAAGAGTAGAGTAATTTTATAAAATGCTGTGAATATATTTTATACCCCGCCCCCTCCAAGTCTGAATATGTTTTGCATGTTTCACATCAAAAATGCTCAGCTTTTAAAAATGTGTTGCTGTGTTTGTCGTTGCTCAAAAAAAAAAAAAAAACCTAACTAATTTCATCATTATACTATTTTGTCATTTTGCTCCATTTTTCCACATTATTGAGGAACAAAAGTCTGTGAAGGAACGTGGCAGGTACAGAGTTTGACCAGTTGCCCTGTTTTTGCCACTTCTAAGGTCAAGAATGATTACCAACCGAAATAGACAAAAAGATCTACTTGCAGCCACAATAGAGGATTTTCAGCCCAGATGTCCTAATTGGCGATCGGCTGATCTAGGGGTCAGCAGCCTTGACAATCCAAGGAACCGTTTTTAGCATCACTCCTGCTAAATAGCTGCTGTAAACACAAAATCTGCCACTTCTACTTGGTAACATAAGAAACCGTAATTTCACATCTAATTTCAAGTTTTAGGCCAAATAAAAAACATAAAAAATTTTTGACAAGAAAATAAGAAAAAGATTGCGTTGAACACATTAATAAAATTAGAATTTCTTCAATAGAACAACCTATCTAAATTTAGCTCCAACAAAGCTGGAAAATGAGGAGGAGCTGTAGCCTTGCTCTCTGTTAGGCTACACTATCTCTCCGCAACAGAGCCTGTCGCGAATGCTAAGGCTAGTTAGCATGGCCATCATGTCCTGCCTCCAGCTGGACAGGTCTGACTGAATTTTGGCGCATTTGCTTTTAGACTCCACAGCTCTTTATGGCGTAAATGTCATCTCATCTCAGTCTTTGACATTGTGTGTGAAAATCTCTGCACAAACCAGCTTTGTTAAATAAATCTCAATTAACTACTGCATGTAAATGAAGCAGATAGGTGGGAAAAAAATAATAAAGGTTGTAAATTGGCTGTAAAACTCCGGGCTCGGTGATAAAATCTGCGCTGTTTTACCTGGAACATATCAGTATTGCTGTCATGAGTGTACTCCACCACCACCGTCTGGGCTCGGGACAGAGTGTAAGAGATGCTGTGCTGGTCTTTGTTGCTTATGGCCTGATGGGACACAAAGGAAGGGATGATGGATGACAATAGAGGCAGGGAATGGATAGAAGAGGACAAGAATAACTGCAGATGCTGTCACACAATAACTCATTAGAAGACTTGAACATGGTTTGATAGAAAAAGATCTGTTTCCAGAGAACAACAGATGTCAGGAGTGCCGTCACAAACTGGAGCAGACCCTAGACCACCCACACGATTAAAGAGGTCAATGACTCTTCCAGATTCTATGAGATACTGCACACAACAAGCCATCAGTTTTGCTGAATTGAGAGCTTAGAAGTGTGTCCACAGTCGGCACACTGCTTACAGATATTAAACCACAAAAAAACAAAACAAAACCTGAAAGATGTCCCTCAATTAGTTCCTTTATTTTAAGCTGTCCTCTCTCTCCAAGGAGCCACTCTTTCTTACTCTTAAGGTGGTCTTCAGGCTTTCTGAAGGTCTTCCAAAGTTTTTCTTTGAACTTCCCTGCCCCACACATTTCGAACGCAGCACCTGGCAATGAAAGTCGGTGCTGAAGAACAAAGAAATTGGACAGATGGCAAACAAAAGGAGAAATGTCAAGGCTATAAATCTACTGTATCTACAGCACATTAGACTGGGGGAAAAAAACAATTTCAGCATTTATTTATTTGGGATTAACCTTGATGGAGCAAAAATCCTAGTTTCTTCAGTCAAGCAGTTAACTTTGGCATTTCCTATATAGGTCATAGAACTGACAACAAATTACATCTTTGTCAACTTCTTGAAACAAACAACCAGTTAAAACAGGTTGTTATCTAAGATGATGGTCTCCTATCAATAGAGCACTTGTTGAGTTTTAGAAGTTTTTTATGGTTAAAAGATCCCCAGTTCACATTTAGACATCTTAGAACTCAAAGTGGAATCAAATTGCCAATGGTTTTATCGACAAATGTATCCCAGTTATTATTCTACTCTTTTTATTGTGCCATAGGCGGCTGGGCGGTTCCTTACCAGGCACCAACCAGAAGCCAGTCTCCTGGGTCTTGCTCAGATATAGGTAACGGAATCCCTCAATTTTGTATTCCTGAAAAAAACCCACTGAATCGCACTTAGTCTGACCTCTCACCCAGAACCAGTTTGCCATGGGAGACCCTACCAGGGGCAAAAACTGCCCCGGACAACATAGCTTCTGGGGTCCTCGAGGCACTCAAACCCCTCCACCACGGTAAGGTGGCGATTCGAGGAGGGGACTGTCACATTTAGAAGTCAGCTTAGTCCGTTTGTGTCCTGGACAGGAAACTGTGACTTAGATGCTCAGCCAGTGTTAAAAGTCACTCAAGAGGCTTTGGGGCAGATGGGTAAATATCAAACGGCTATCTTAGGTACACCTCAGAGATTCTCCCTGCAGGAGAGCTGGGAAGAGGCAGGTCAAGAGAGCTCTTCATAAGATATTGCTTCAACGATGGAGGAACCTGTTGGTTGGGCTGATAGTTACAAGACTGGATGGACATGGTCAGTGCATGGACAGAAAAAGAGCAAAGGAGCAGCCGAAGACCAAAGAAAGGCTTCCAAAGAGATTCAAACCAGCTTTGAAATCTCTTTTCTTTAGAAAAGGAGCCAAAAGGAGTCAGGCCCATTGACAGAAAAACATGGAAGATGTAAGGTAATGATGAAACATCAGTAAAAAGATCCCCCCAAAATACTAACCCTGAATAAAAATCATTAGAGATGCACCCAAAAACCTGTTAGTTTGATCCTGACTGGTGACCAACTAGTTAGAAATGTACAAAATTACCTTTTGACCACTGAACGCACCATAGTTAAGAGCTACATGTTAGCAAGAGAGACAGCTGCTTTGGTAATGCTAGCCTCACTAACTGTTAATATAAGACACCAAAATGTCATTTTGCCTACTTTCTAAAATAGTAAAACCATATTTTATAGTAGCTACTATCTCGTATCTTACAGTACTTAATGAGACGTTTCTTTAAATTGTTATTTGGCAGATCAAAACCTGACAAACCCCAGATGTCAGAAACCAGCCACAAAAATCTGATACATTATTCACATAACAGAAAGTTTTAGGTTTTAATTGATGTTTTAATTTTACCAACAGGTTTCTTCTGACTGGGAGTAAAATAAACATTCTGGATTGGCCCACTGAAACTCATAGAGAATCTGTGGAGAAAGCTAAAGATTAGGGTGATGGCAAGGAGGCCTTCCATCAGTTGTTCAAAATACAAGTGAAAACACGAAGAAAGGTGCTCTGAGATTATAACAGGACACATACAAAAGACATTCCAGTTTAATGAAAACTGGAATGTCTTTTGTATATGTCTCTGTTGACAGATTAAATCTCAATCTGTCAACAGAATATATAACTTTGGCTCTAACTGTATCACGATACTTATTTTTAGTCGGAGGTAGAAAGGCTTGAAGCAGCTGAAGAGGAGTGCATAGATTACATCAGTAGTTCAAGTGTGTGTGTGTGAGTGTGTTATCACCTTGGCTGCCTGTGGAGAGCAGGCGACGTGGACTGTGCTGGGCTTCACCCCGTTTGCCTTCGGCCTCCTGTAAAGTGCGAAGCGACTTTTACGTCGACCTCGGTCTCCATTGGGCAGAGAACCATTGTACCTACACACACACACACATACACACACACAGAAGCATAAATGCAAATGTAAACACACAAAACAACAGGGCATTTATTGTCTAGGCAGCTGGATAATGCGCTGGAATAACAGTCACAGTGGAAAATTCTTGAGACATTTTGCTGCACTCGCAGAACCATCCACTAACTGGTGCTTATAGTTTTCACGCATGTATTTAAACTAAAGTACAGAATGCCATTACACACAACAAAGTCCTCCAAACACAAGATCAGAAAGGATGAGAAAATAAAAAGAGAGAGAGAGAAAGAGTCATTTGGGCTGGTATGTTTCTGAGGAAAGCAGAATAAACAGAACCGAGTCTCTGGCCTTCAGCTACACCCCGACTCTGCAGTCAGGGAGAGTTTATCATTTATTAACTTCAGGATGAAAACTTTCAGAAGCCATTCCTTGTCACCATCTACTCCAGGCTGTTTCTGAATTTCCGAATGTTTTATTGCCCAAAAAAAAAAACAAGTGTTTAATATTAGCTCTGACCAGCATATAACTTCACGTTCCCGTAAGCAGCAGAGCTTTATAAAAGTCGCTGCATGTAGTTTAACACATCCAGAAGAATAAGAAGTTCTGTCCTCATTTTGACCCTCATTTCAGATGAACTGCAGAGCGAAGACTCAAAGTACACAAACACATCAGGACTTTTCACTTCAAACAAGTTATTTTTCGACTGATGGGAATTGTTGAGCAGTTTTCTTCCATGTTTGTTCATTTATTTTCTTTAGTTCTAGTTCTGCAGATTGTGATCAGTTTTCATTTACTTCCTGATTTCATATGTTACTCTTTGCATCTAGGGTTTACTTGACTTAGTTTGTCCTTTACGTCTAATCTTAACACATGAGATTCAGCTTGCTGAATCACTTTCTGGCTGTAAGAGGAAAGTGCCAGAAGGCAAACATCAAATGTAATCTCAAATATTCAAAGTGGGAATGTCCAACCTACCGACTGCTGCAGTAAAACACACTTTAAATACCTGCACCTTTAACAATTTGTAACTCATCAAAAAGTTTACACACACAGCACTACCTGCTTCAGGCAAAACACAGTTTTTCCAACTTGCTTACTTGCAACTTAAAATAGATTGTATGTACGGTAGTACTGCTGGAACCCAAGATGTCGGGAACCAAAGTGAGTCTTAAATCAATCAACCAGAAATTAATTTAAAAAAATTATAAGAAATGTTATGAAGCTGTTGAGGTTCTTTGTGTTATTATACTTGATAATAGGGCTGGACGATATGACAGAATCTCACAAAATAAGCATTTCATATAGGTTGATATCATTAATTATTATTAATTATTATTATTATCTGGTTTTATCCACAGTTTTCATTCCATCATTTTTTTTATTTTTAAGAATTTACGGTGACATGGTGGAGAAACATGAAAAAGCTGCTGCACAAGTTATTCAGCAGGTTGTTGCTAGGTAACCACAAGTTATTCATCAGGTTGTTGCTAGGTAACCACAAGTTACTCATCAGGTTGTTGCTAGGTAAGCACAAGTTACTCAACTGGTTGGGCGGCTAAAGTCTTTCCTCTGCCTACATTTCCCAGAATCCTGTGCAGTTCTGGATTGGAGTTCAGTGAAATTATTGAATATCCTCCCAGATGTATTGTTGCTAATCACGTGTCTATCACGATAACAATTGTTATTGCTTTCTTGTCCGACCCTACTTGATCACTTAGACTTATCTGCAGTGCTTGGACTCTTTGTGGGGCAGAAGCTAAAAAGATTGTGAATCGCAAATGTAAGCCAAAACAAATTTAAATAATAGAAAACCAATAACTGTGGACTTCCCAAAAACTTTCTTTGAGATGTAGTTTGGGAAAAATATGTAAAATTATAAAGTACTAAGCAGGCATTGAGTGTACTACTTGGATGTGTTAAAATACTCTCATGTAAGAGTGCTTGTCCTGTTTCTCTTTGACCAATCAGATCGTCGACTCAACTCCACCCACACACCCGTTGGCGTCGGGTCCAGTAAAAGTAGCTCTGGCATGTTGTGAGGACGCCCAGCCTACGGGGCTAAACGTTTCCTCCACAAGAGCCCAGGCACTAAAACTCAAACAACACCGTGAGGATTTGTGTGTAACCATGGTGAGAGAGAGCAACGTTTGGGAAGAGTTGTCATGGCACAAGCGTAACCATGGGGAAGTTTAGCCCGTATCCATAGAGAGGCCACGGCAGACTACTTGCAGAGCTCAGAGGGCTGCAGGCAGTTCAAAGGCAGGCTCCTGTGGGAAGCAGAGCTGTTTGTGTACATGTATCCAAGCTATTCCCGAAAGTGGAGGGACCAAAAGTTAACAAAAAATTAGTGCAAGCCTGTGAACATGAACCTTGCAGGCTGTTTGTGCTCACGCAGAAAGAGCTGGAGCTAGGATGCTGTTTGTCTGTAACCCAAAAGTAACCAATAATGTCATGAAAGTCTTTTTCCTTCAAACATGAAGGACATAAAGTCGGCTAATCAACATCAAGCAACTTCTTTAGAGACACACACTGAAAAAAACGACAATGTCACTCTGAAGCTCATTTTTCTGTCTAAAATATTTGAAAAAGTTAAAATTTCACAAAAATCTTCTAATTGTCCAGACTGTTCTTTCTGTGTGTAGATCTTCACAAGAACTTAAAATATATTTTGGCTGCAACACAGAATGCAAAGCAGGATTCATCTGACTCAGATGATTAAAAAGACATTTGAATGAACTGGCCTGTCAGCTCATCACCGTGGGTAAAAAAGACTCACGATACACTCATACCGAACAGATCACATAAGAATCTGACTCAATTTAAGTCCGATTCAAGTTAAAGTGTAACGACACGCAAATGTATTACACAACTGAATGAAATCCTGTTTCTCTCGGGTCCAGAACGAGGGCAGGTACCAGAACACGTTAGAGCAGCAGGTTTTTTCCCACCTGTTGATGGGAAGAAACCCATCAACAGGTGAGTGAAACAGGTGAGTGAAACAGGAGGCCATCTTTTGACTTCCAAACAACGTGACTGAATAGTGTTAAACGCTTCACTTAAAGGGCAAATTCTTTTGTCACAAAAGCACATTTATGTACCAGTTTCTCTTTTGATTTTACTAAACTAGCGATGATTATTGATGACTAGAGGCAAAAAACATGCAATGCTGGAAATATGGCTAATGCAACAATTTGTTTCCACCTCCATCAGTTTCATATTTTTCTGCCATTCAACACGTAATAAAGCAGATAATAGACCTTAAGCAAATTATTATCCAGTCAAGATCAGCGGGGTTTAATAAGGATTTATTTGCATCATGAATGTTATTTAGTTGCTAAGTCGTATAGTAACGGGTCACTTTAGCTTCACGGCAGGCTTCTCATGGAAACTCCAGTGCTAATTTGAAATGTTTACAGCAACAAATATCTGTGCACCTTTTACAATTCTGCCCTCCATGTCAGTTTCCATTACCCAGAGAGGGTTTATGTTGCAGATGGGGCGGGTTAATGGAGCAACCAGTCCTGTTTAGCACAGTAATGGAGCCATTTCCCTGCAGTAGGTCAGCGAATAAAGGTCAGGGTTAAGGGTTCGACTCCTATGATTGAACCGTTTAAAGTTTTAAAGAGCAGCTTTACTTTCAGCTGAGGAGGGTGATGTCTCCTGTTTGCAGGGCATATAAAAAAGTGCCCATCTCAACCTTTTTTCAGAAAAAAAAAAAAAAAAAAAAAACGGTTGGCCTGACCTAGAATTAAAAACTACGGGCGGAAAAAGCACAGCAAACGGAAAACTGGGGTTCTCCCTTGTAAAGGCATGGAACTATGTGCGCTGCTTAATGTGTTTTTTCCACTGGGGAAAATTTCCACGGTCAGCTCTCCCTGACAATGCTGCTCTGGCACAGCCCAGAACAACACGCTGTGACTCGGCTGTGTGAGACGGTAGGGAGGGAGGACCTCCCGGCGCTGATCTGTGGCATACAGGGAGGATGGTTGGAATATCTTTGTGGGCATTACAGATTGTGGAAGTCCGACCCGCTCGGTTTTGGGTAAGCTGAAGAAGCAGGGTGGAGTGGAGTGGGGGATTTTTGTTGTTTCCCCCCACCCAGCTTGATTAAAAGAAACAAATATCTGACGAAATGAAATGTTTGGATCAGATCCAATGCTGCGGTCAGCAAAATGTTATCTCATCTGGCAACGGAGTTCGTTTCCTTCTGCAAAAATAACTGTTCTGTTCTGGAGCAGGACAGAAATATCTCAAGTGTGTGTGTGTGTGTGTGTGTGTGTGTGTGTGTGTGTGTGTGTGTGTGTGTGTGTGTGTGTGTGTGTGTGTGTGTGGGTGTGTGTGTGTGTGTTTGTGTGCTCCTCTGTGGAAACAAGTTCCAGTTTGATTCCTTGATAACCATCCAATGCTAAAGAACCTAATTCTGCTAACTCAGTGGAAAGTATGAACATATCCAGACGTTCCCAACTCTGAACACGCCTAAATGGTACTGAAGTTATGTTCCCCTCTCTCTATTGTTCTGTCACTGAGTTAAAAGTGACAGTGAGCCGTCCTTGTGAGCCGTCCTTGTGCTACAGTGTAAACAAAGGAACAATGCAAAGGAATGTCTAATTGTTAAAACTGAGTCTCTATCGGGGTAATTCAGGCAGATTACCAGAGTGAAGAAACATAAATAAAGCCAACATTCCCACTTCTAGTCGTTTGTTTTCTGCTTTAATTTTCCACCATTGCTACAGGCAAATAGGGTAACTCTGTGCTAACAAACAAAAACCAACAAAAAACATGTTTCTTATAGATACTGGTTAGGTTTTTATTCGAAATTTGGTTGCTAGAGTCATTTCTCTTCACCTTTAATATCATCCTCTACGGGTGTTTTAATTCCTATTAGTATGGGAGACTTGCAGTAATAGGAGAGCAAACTTTGTTACATTTTCAGCTGCTGCAGTTCACTTTTACACTGCACTGGCCTCCTTCTTTCCTCCTGTGCCTCAGTAACAGAAATAAAGCACGAAAAGGTCTTCCAGCTTCCAGATTTAGAAAAATCATGCTTACCCCCCCCAAAAAAAAGAAAAATAAATGCATGGAAACATATATACAAACATTTATGCGTTGTAGGATTGAAATATTCCCCATATGTACATAATTATAACAAACAGAAATACATGTTTTCTCCAACATAAGGTTGGGTTGTTTACATTTTCACACCTGATGACTGAAATGACTGTAACAGAAACAGCGTGTGAAATTTTTTGAGCGTCCGAAAGATGAAGTCATTAGTTTTCGCCTACCCCAGCACAATGAGCTCCCCGTACTTCACTGGCACTTTGGTGGACGAGGTGGTGGAGATGTTTTCCTGCTCCGGGGAATACATCAGGCCCTGCTGGCTGAGGCTTGCAGGGGGGGTGGAGGGAGGTCGGACGGGATCCAACAGGGTGAGGTGGGATGAGGTGAGGAGGAAAAGAAGGCGACGTCGATCGAGCGGAGCAAGAGGAGGGGTGAGGAGGAGATGGAGAAGGGGAGAGGGGTCAGCTGATCCTCAGCTCCAGCCTCTCATGCTCCATGTGTCCGTGTGTCGCAGCGCCACCTGTCCTGCCCTGCAGGAAGAGACAGAGGAGACGCACAAATAAAGCTCAGCTTGTTTTACTTACACTGACACCAAAGGAAGAAACACACACATTTGGATTACAAATATTAAAAATTTTGCATTAGGAATTTCACCAGCCTTAAAAAGTAAAAAAAAAAAAAAAAAAAAAAAAATCAGATTTCAGATTTTTACTCTACAGAAAATTAATGTATTGGCTCTAGACATGTTCATTATATAGCTGCTTTATGTGTTGCACCATTTATCTGCAAATAATTTTGGCATAATATTTCATGTACTAATATACTGTTTTGTATTTATTCACTAATTAAATTAATTAAGTGTATTTAACTGGCTGCTGGCTGGCTCCATTACAATGTCAAAACAAGGTTTTGCAGATTTAATAAAACTTGCAGGGCCGGTCCCAGGTTGAATGAGGCCCGGGGCAGAATTAGAGTTTTGGGTCAACCTGCCAACACAGCACCACACTTAAACAATTAGCAAAGATTTATTGCAATTTTTGACAATATGTTGATATATGTTGCAGCCCTCATATGTAGAAAATATTTAACACATTCCACTGAAGAAAATCGTATCTACAAAACCTTTTTGACCCTCTGAGTTAGGAAAATGACTGAAATGCTTTTTATTTAAGAACCACAGTCAGTTCTTGATGCTGTGTTTGAGTTGTCCTCTGAAGTAAACATCTGCGTACGACTTTCTGTATGCAGGAAATCACAGAAAGGAGAAACGAGGGCATGAGAAACAGAAGGCATTGGACTTCCTGCGGCGGCTTTCTGAAGCTGATCGACGCGGGTTTGAGTCTAACTCGTAACCTGTTGGTAACATCTCCTTTTTTTCTCCCCTCCACTAACTAGACGGCAAAACAAAGAGACGGATTTATTGTACAATTTATTTTACATCCTGACTTCACTTCCAGGCAGCCTGCGCCGGGCGAAGCGCTGCATTTTTCCTACGATTCCCAGAGTGCCCATCTGCTGGGAGTTTCCACCACCGCAAATGCACACGGTGTGGGACGTAAAGTGTTTTTCTTTTTTTTTTTTTTGATGAGTGAGGATGGGCAGGATGGAGCAGGAAGAGCGATGAAGAGTGGGAGGCGTTCAAGTATTTAAATGGATCCAACATCTGAAGTCCAGACCAAAATTTGTGACTTTAAACCAATTCGTTTCTTGTCGTAGCTCCAAATTTGTGCCGACATTGATGTTTTTCAGCTCCCAAATTTGTTTTCGCACTTGCTTCGTTATTTACACGTTAAGTAGTTTTTTATTATTATTGTTATTCACTAATCCCACAAAAGGCATAGAAATATCTTACATGCACATTCGTTGCTGAACTGTTCAACAAGTCTGAAAAACCCAAATTGAGCAGAAAAAGCCACAAAATAGCATCAATTGACTTGCCTTCAATTTTCTTTTGTTGTTGTTTTAGAAAAAATGAGATAGTGTGCGTGTAACACCCTGGTTGCTAATATATACACCACAAAACCCCACTAAAAAAAACAAAGCACTAGTTTAAAGGGAACATTTAGAAAGTGTTCAGCGGTTCACTTTCAGAACGTCAGCACTTTGTGCTGCAAACCTGCAACGTTCCCACACTCACACAGGAAGCGACATCATGTTGACATTAGCAACTGCTCTGTTGTTTGGTTGACCAATCTCAGGAGAAAAGTTTCAATTGATCGTGTGCTGCTAAAACGTCTCTGAAGGATGGAAAGTATTATAGAGATTTACTCAGAAAAGGTGCAATCACAGGCTCCAGAGTGGCGAGAAGCTAAATTAATGCTACATTTTCCATTTCAAGATTCCTAATGCTAAAGGGTAGTTAGAGGACTTTATATGCGTAAATACAAAGGTTTCATATTGAGTTTCCTTGCTAGTAAAAATCCTACTGATGTCTTGGTGAAGGTCCTGCGGATTAACATCTCAACGAAACATTATTATGACAGAAAGCAGACGAAACACTCCACCTGTGATTGCAACGATATCGCTTTAGTACCTGAAGTTGACAAGATGTGGAAATGAAACGTAAAAAAAGTGCCAGAAGCTTACGGTTATATAGTTTACATGTTTGTCTGGTTCTGCGGTAGCTTTAATGTCAAAAGATATGAAAATTATTGTCACTCCAATAGCGGTTTCATTCATTTCTATTCAATGTTTGTTTTCCGGAATCGATTACTAAATTAATTGATCGTTTCAATAATTGAGTAATTGCGATTCATTTTTCATGCCTTGTGTCGAGCCAGAAACAATGGTCCAGTACTGAGTGATGTACAAATTCATACCATTAATGAATTCATACTTTGTCCTCTCATTCCAACTCCACCTGTTTTGTAGCTGGACAAACCGAACAAAATTTTCTCTCCCTGTTAAAAAGGAAGTTGTTTCTTTTCACTGTCGCCGCATGCTTACTAAATATGAAAGATTAATTAATCTTCCTTAGACGAATTTTTTTTTTAAATTGCCCCATTAACTTGATTTTGACTGCACTGCATTAAAACCATGCTAAAATCCTAATGTATGTAGTTTAGTTTAATTTAAATCAGTTTAATAAATTACTGGATTGAACTTATGTTTCTGCATGTAAATTGTATCCGTTTGTCAAATTATGAATTGAGCTATTCAAATACCCTGAACCGACTCAAATTGGTTCAAGGAAGCCATTTTTCTCTCTTGCTCTCTGTGTGTCATAGTTGACAATTTGGTGACATTTGAACATTATTTTGAAATCAGTGCAGACGTGAAGGTTCACTCCTTCACAAACTGTCTCCCAGTCTCACCGCAGCTCCTGTGAAGCGGTAACACTAGAGTTTTAACGCTCGTTTCACTTCTGATCTATTTTTAAACCCCACATTTGACAAAGGAGCGAGCCGTTCTCCTCCCCGAACAAGGGTGGAGGTGAAACAATTAGTAGCGACACGGAGATAACGCCTTTGTTTCACACATTTAAATTGTAAGCAGCTCTTCCACAGCAGCAGCAGCAGCAGCAGCAGCGTCCTAACAAGCTTGATTTCAGCAGATGGTTGGGGGAGGGCGGAAACACCTGAACTGCTTCCCTGGCGAAAAATGGGTTAATCCCACAAATCTGCAACAAAGTTATCAGAGGATCCGCACAAACATAGTGAACTGTGCCTCGTGCATAAGTATAGAATTAGTAGCTGGACTTGCGAGGATTTGATTGCTTGAGTATAGATCCAGACAGAGTAGGGGAAAAGATTAATAGACCCGCCTGCTGAGAGTCCTGTAGCAAGAGTTTAGTCTATGATTTTTTAAGGATAACGGGCTTTTTTCTTTGGGTTGTCAATTTTGTGGAAACAGTAAAAAAAAAAAAAAAAAACCATATCCCTACCGTTTTACATTTTCCAGCCATTTCTGCCCAGTGTTTTTTTGGGGGGGAATGGTAGGAGGAATGCAGAGAATGTGCAACAGCAAGCTACACTGATGAGCTTAATGTCAGTGAAAGTATGCACAATACTAACAAGAGAGAGGAAAGCACCTTAAAGGTCAGGAGAACAAAGCCTTCAGCAGAACGTTTGGTGCGCTGCTGACTTTCTAAAAGTAATCTTTAGAAGATGTGGAGAAAAAAAAAAAAATAACTGTGTCCTGAACATCTCTGGAAGGTTTCAGGATAAGATGTCCTCAGTTTCTCCTGCTCCAGGGACTGTGGATGAAAAACAGCCTGTTGGCTAAATCTGGTGCATTTGCACCCTCTCAAATACCTCACATCTATTCTTGTTCATCTCTGTCCAACTCTTAAACGCGCAGAGTACTAGAGTATACGCTTTCTAATTTATTTTTTTACAATCGTCACTAATTTAGTAACTGGAGTCTAGACTCAAAAGAGGTTGTCTGGGAAAAAAAACAAATTCAGAGCAGTATTACAAAACTATATAAACAATATATAAATTGTTTATGATAAAGTCATAAATGTTGGTTCTAGTTTCATCTGGTTCTGTACAATACTGGGTTTTAGGCAATAAAATGTTTATTTTCTTACTTAAAAAGAGGAATTGAATTACTCATTTTCATTTTTGTTTTGTATTTTGGACAAAGAGGTTAAATGAAAAATTTGTAGAATGTGCCATTTTTTAAGCCAATCATTGATTAATCATCAGAATGAATGATTAATTGATTAATTACTAAAATAACTATAATAAAAATGCCATTACTATTATAAAAATAAGTAACTTTTTTAACAACCTACAACACAGGGTTAAAGGAATCTAAAGAGATTGCATTTTGGGTGAAAAAAAACAACATTTACTTTACAGCGATTGTCCGCTATTCACTCGTGTTGTATGTGTGTCTGTGTTTGTGTGCAGTTTCTCAAGAGTGTGTGTCTGCACAGCTCTGCATGACACTAAAGCCCAATGTGGCCGCTTGCCAACTGCTGCTAAGCTACAGAGACACACAGCGCTGCAACAATCGAGCCGTGGAGCTCAGAGAGAGGCTGACTTTGCAGGCTGAGGTCACAGACTAGCAGCAAGCTGCTGACAGCACACAGAGAGACCTCATAAATCTCAACGCAACCCAGCACAGGTGACACCTGCCACTCCAGCAGAGAGACAGAGAGAGAGAGAGAGACAGAGAGAGAGAGAGAGAGAGAGAGAGAGAGAGAGAGAGAGAGAGAGAGAGAGAGAGAGAGAGAGAGAGAGAGAGTGAGAGCGAGAGCTCGACACCTGACAAACTCACGGCACCTAATGCAACCGACATGAGGAAACACCTTGATTCATCCTGGCGAGGAAGCAGCAGCTACGCCTCTGTTTACCGCATCGCCAAGCCAACCTGCAAACATGTTTGACTACGGCCTGTTTCAGTGCATAAAAACAAACACTGCATTCAAACATTGTCCAGTTTTTTCTTGATTGAAATTCTGCGCAGCGCTTTATTTCACGTTGATTTATATCTTGAAACGGGACAAAATGAGTTCAGAGAGGGCAGAGGGCCTTACCGGCTTCACACACCACTTCAGCTGATTCTGATTTCTCTTAAGAGCTTTCAAAATATTTCACTTTGCCTTCCTACAGCGAGCCATCTCTTAACTATTAAATCTGGACTCGCTCAAGATGTAACATTAGATTTTCGTGTCAATGTGTCTGATATGACGTGAAGTCAAATTTATTTATATTTTATGTAGAGCATTTTCATAACAACTAAAGGCAAGATAGTTATTTGATTGTGCTACAAAATGTCTGAAAACTATATAATGCTGCCCCTTTAAACCACATTTGATTACTTTACGCCGGCTTTTAGCTGGCTATAATAAAGTTACCGAAACCCAGTCAAAGATACTTGTCTAGAAAACAAAGCCCAGCAAAAACCTTTCATGTCAACAATTTTAAAACTTTGTTTTTTTCCCCAAAATAATTACAGAATTTCTGGTATACAACATGATCGTCCACTAAAACATCAGGATGGAGCAAACTTTGGAGAAAGAAACGCATTATGGTGTGTGGTGAGTATTATCACACTGTAAGGTTATAGAACCTAAAAGTGGGATAATGTAAACAGAAACCAAACCTGTTATATCTTTGACAATATATATATATATATATATATATATATATATATATATATATATATATATATATATATTTA